>CM042430.1:22506936-22556936 GCA_023631565.1 Gymnocephalus cernua
ACAGGATAAAACGATCAGTTGTCACCACTGATGGGCAGTAACGCGTTAGAAGTAACGCGTATGAGCGCCGCGACGTCAGTGTAAACACCGACATGTGTAGTGTTGAACAAGAGACAACATGGAGCGCGGGAGAGAGCAGGATCATGCAGCGTTTAATGCTTGGAAGTACCGACATTACTTTGAGTTTGACTCGAATAAATGTGACAAAAACATCAGCGTCCGCTGTACACTCTGCGTGGGAAGAAAACGTTTATCTACAGCGAAAACGTCCACGTCATATCCGAGCAAGCACCTAGCAAGCCGGCACAGGAATGTGAAACTCTCTGAAAAAAAAACCTGAACCCCCAACTGACATGACCGCTGGGGCTACATCCAATTCCACCGGGCGAACCTCCGAGGGCCGCTCTCCTGCTAAACAGGTGAAAATAGACTTAAAAGCGACAGGACTTAGTGCCGCTGAACTGAAGAAGCTTGTCTGGCTATATTGTCGAGGACATGCTGCCAATTTCCACTGTTGACTCTGAATCGTTCCGACGCACCGTAGAAAAAATATCGACCAAACGCGGTGTCAAGCTGCCGCAGAGAAAGTCATTTGCAGGACACCTTGAGAGAGAATACGACATAATGGACGCCAATTTGTAGGCTGCACTCGGAGATGTAGACTTTGTTTCCACCACTGCCGACATCTGGATGGTGAATAACAAAAGTTTTATGGGTGTAACAGTTCACAGGTCGTGCATCATGTTTTTGAAAAGTAACTTAGTAAAGTAACTAATTACTTTTGAAAATAAGTAATCAGTAAAGTAACTGGATTACTTTCTTGGAGAAGTAATCAGTAACTAATTACTATTTACAAGTAACTTGACCAACACTGGTTGTCACGCCCGACGCCGATTGTTCCCAATCCAATCCGGCTGATGGTCTGCATTCCAGCATTAGAAAATTGACTCTGACTCTGTTCAATTACAAAGTGTCAGTAAATCATGGTACACAGCTTTAAAAAGGGATGAGAGGAGCTGATGTGATTGGCGATTATTGACACTTGCCCCAACACCGCCACTGATAATGTATGATAATTGATTCCACACAGTCCCACTCCATTTTGAAGATACATGCCTCCCATCATAAGGTGCGCTGCTGAGCCCTGTGCATAGCCCTGTGCATTTGAGGGAGCTTTGCAGTGGTTGCCCTTAATTCTAAGACTACAGCCTATAGGCGTCTTGTGTGCTGTACAGACTTTAAACTAAATGCAACAAACGTACACAAACTACACACAGGTGTTTTACTGATCAACATTTACAGTATGTAACTGTGTGGGCAATGTTACAGGGGGTTTTAGAAGTCTTAGGGTGAAGGTATACATTTATGAGAGTGCAAAGGAAGTGTGTGTGTGTGTGTGTGTGTGTGTGTGTGTGTGTGTGTGTGTGTGTGTGTGTGTGTGTGTGTGTGTGTGTGTGTGTGTGTGTGTGTGTGTGTGTGTGTGTGTGTGATCATAAAATAGGCTAATCAATCACTCACTCTATTCTTAAACAATATAACTGTTCTTAATGATATCCTGGTTCTCTCTCTCTCTCTCTGTCTCCACATGTCTAAGAGCCCAAGGCCGTTGTCATGGTTTCTATCCCACGCTCAACATGCTGTCTGTACTGTGTGTGTCTCATTAGAGCACACTGGATTTTAAGTGTATGCATACACGCACCTACACATGCACCCTCTCTCTCACATACTCACTCACACGCACTCTCTCTCTCTCTCTCTCTCACACACACACACACACACACACACACACACACACATTTTCTTTTCACTATTCATTTAACATTAGACGGCCTATCTCTACCAATATTGGAAATGCTATTTGCATAATAGTACAGTATGCCAGTGTTGTAGGCCAACGCAGTACCTTAAGCAGAACTTTTACAAACCAATTCAACATACTGAGGCCTGGGGCCATTGCCTTTCCATTCTGTTCATTCAAAGTATAAATGGAAACTAGAACTCATTTGCGAGTGATTATTAATTTTCACTTGGTTCTTTCTTGGTTGTGAAATCCATCTCAAGCCAGAAGTTTTTGACTCTTTGAATTCCAGCAAAGGTCAGCCAGAGGGATTTGTTACAGGAATACTAAAAGCAACCAACAGTGCAACCAGCTATAATCACAACTGAGCAAGGAAGCAATACAAACACATGTCAAAAGTAGATCACATTATTAATGGCCTATGTGAGCAGTACAAGAAGCAAGATGCTATGGCAGACCTTTTTCAGCGTCTCTCTTTCCAAGAAAACAAGAAAGTTGCATTTAAATTAAAGAAAAGTAGATTTTGACTCAATTTGACCGCTGGAGTGGGTTTTCAACAAAAGCAGTCAATGGACGAGGTCCCCGACAGACTGTTGCTGTGACGACAAGCAGCAAATCTCTGTGTTACAGCTCAGACCAGGAACACAATTTCCTCTGATTATCTCCCAGACTCCTTTCCATTGTGTCTCTATGGAGCAACACAACATGCCTTCGCTTCAGCACCTAGAGCGAATTTACTATTTGTCCCGGTCTGATCACTTGCATTTATGTCGCATCTAAATATTGCTGTGCATTGTAAAATGCAACTGAATAGAAATCATGACCATGCATACAGTACATGTTTTTTTTTTGTGGCAAACTAGGGTGGTCGAAGATTGTTAGTCTGACCAAATTCACAAATCTGTTCTTAAATCCATTAGGGCCATACTTATCTTTTTTATTATTCTTTATTTACTTATCTTAGTTTTATGGAGATCAGAATCTGCATCGAAGTAATTTTAAGAGAGTTTATAAAACAACAAAAACCACTGAAAACAGTTCCCAAGTAGTAAGTATAGGGGATTTGCCACTGTGACCAGAGTCAAAAAAGGTGATCATGGTTAAGGTCACAGTTAAAAGTATGGTGAGTGACTGTATCAAAGCGTGAGCTCTGTATTTTAAAGAACCAATTAAAGAGGTGAATGTATGGTTATATCCCCACAACGAAACAAGGCCATCCCTGTTGAGCATTTCACCTGCATTAAAGTGAGTTGATAATATTTGATCAGTGAATGAGCCACAGTGTTTTAGGGATCCACAGCATAAAGTAAATATATTTTAGTAAATAATATTTGTTAGTTTCCCTCTGACCTCAGTCGTGCTGTGTTTGGTCACGATACGATATGTTTGATGAGAGAGTAGTTAGTGGAGGCACGCATTTCAATTTCAGCATTGTTATATTAGGACCCTATATTAGGGTACAAATTTGGATTGTTCTCTAATCACTGTAATACGATTGGTTAAGCCCGGGAAAATAAAGTCACAGATTTGGTATTGGCAAAATATCTGAATCTGATCTGAAGCTGTGCTGCCAATAGGTCACTTTAGTAATTAATGTCTGAGTTCAATAATATTATGCCACCCGACCCCAACCCACCCACTCTCTAGCTGCCATGGCAACCTGGCAGAGATTGTAGATGAGCATCTGCTGCTTACAACCATACATACACAAACACACCAGCAGTCCACCAACCAACCCTGACAACATTAATTAGCTGGACAGACAACACAAGTGGGAAAGAGAACATAGAGCCCAAACAGACAGATAGTAACACTGACAGAGCGTAAAATGTCAGTGGACATCCAAAACTTAAGTGTCGGCAGCACAACAACTGTACATGGACAAGTCCTGCTGCCAAAATTCATACCCAGAAAACAAACAAATATAGAAGAACAAACATAGATGATCTGGTTGTTTATTTCATTCAAAATGCCGCTGTTCATAAGACAACATTTAAGTCAAGGTAGTTGAAGGCTCCCAAAGCACCACGACATAGCAACAACTGTCACTTTGTGTCAGCACACAAAGTAATAAGCAGCAGACTATTTCAACCAAATCGGATAATGCATGCAAAACACTAGTTGAGTGTGCTTTTTACTAATCACTGTTTTTGAAGGAGAGCTCACAAGTTGGGATATAAAAGTCAGATCAGTCAGCTTCTCCTCACTGATGGATGGTGAAAAAGATTGGTTCAGTGCCCTGGATTTTAATGATGTAGTGAATGGTTTTGCTCAGAGGGAAAAAAAAACAAACAGTTTATCTAAGCTAAGACAGCTCACAAAGTAAAAATAATGTATGTTATAGTTGTTGAGGCTCTTTGATAAATGGCTTTTGGATTTGGAAGAGGGAGAGGCCTCAAAAGTGTGATAAAAAAGCACAATATTAGTATTGTATACTGTGATTTCCAGGCTACTTGACAGACCCCTTGTTAAAGTCAAGCTTTATTTTTTTTATTCTCTATGTAGTGCATAGACAAGTAATAGAAGTGACATAGAGAGGCGTAGAAAAATGCAATAATCCATTAATTCATGCGAGAGTTTGAGAGGCTTCATCTGACCAGAAAGTATCAGCCAGTCTTCAGCCACGACACCTCATCTATAAACAGTCTCAGCCAAATGATGTGTGTGTGTGTGTGTGTGTGTGTGTGTGTGTGTGTGTGTGTGTGTGTGTGTGTGTGTGTGTGTGTGTGTGTGTGTGTGTGTGTGTGTGTGTGTGTGTGTGTGTGTGTGTGTGTGACAGAGAGAGAGATGGATGCAAGGCTTGTGTCAATGTGTGTACCCAACTGTGTAATTATGTGAGTGATCGGACCACTTTATACGCTCGTCATTCATTAATACGCCCACACGCAGCAGAACACCCCACGTCTGCTTACCTTGACAGCAGGTTCACTTTACTCATCTATCGATGCCACACTTCATTACCCTCGGTCTCTATTTTTTCGGACAATCTCTCACCTCTCATCTTTTTCCAGTTTCTCGTCTCTCCCTAGATTTTTTCCCCCTCTATCTCCCCATTTCTTCTACTTCATACCCCTCTCTTTATCTGTTTATCTCACGCTGATTAACTCCTTTCCCACACTTTTCTTGTTCTATTGCTGCTCTTGGGTGATGTTGCTGTGCATTCTCTATCCATTTATTTATCCATCTTTCTATTTATCATTTGCCCATCTGTGTCATTTTCTTAATCGATTACTGACTGCATCTTTCAAATTGGTGTTTCCTTCTTCCATTTTATTCTTTCTCTCTGTTGCTTGCATTTGCTATTCATTTTCCAGAGTATTACTTAATCTTTCAGACAACCATAATTACATTGGCATTGACATCACTGAAATTCAGTTTCCTAATTGCCTGGAAAAAAAGGAAAATAAATCAAAGAACGTCTGACACAGACAGACAAACATGCATGCAAAATATTCAGTTTCAACAATATAAGCATTAAATCCTTCATCTTATAAAATATAAATGAACACAATTGGAAATAAGCATTTACACCTTCCAGGGATTCAGTGTCATTCTGGACCCCGATCTCAACCCTTTCCATAGCCTCAGACTCTAAAGTGACCCTTTTTCAAGCTGAAGATCAACAAAATGCAAAACTTTATAAAAGCCCTCACTTCCTCAACTGTCTGTTACACTCCCCCTCATTCTCACACTCACCCACACACACTTTGTCCAGGCTAGTTTAGGCATACAGAATGTATTTCAGATTTTGGCAACTTTGCTGATTTCCCCTGAGCTTCAGGCAACAGACGCTAATTTTCATATGTGACAGGGAGACAGAAACAAAACTGTCAAGGAAGAAGAGAGAGAAGACAGAGACACAAAACAAGTTAGAGAGACAAAAATATTCAGAAACAGGCAGGCAAAGAGGGGAGGACGAGAAGAGAATACCAAAAGTAGACCATTCCTGGAGCTGAAGCTGGATTACTGTTGTCCACCTTTTTATTATAAGCACATAGCAAAAAGCTATGGTCAGGCTACCCATTCGATTCACTCTCATTCATTCTGGACTGGCTCATTGAAGCAAACTATAGCTCAGGAAAGGTCACTTGTAGAGGGAGGAGAAAGAAGTGATGGAAACAAAAAGCTCTTTCCTAATGGAGAAAAATGACAGCTCAAATCTGTTACAGCAATATGTTTTTTTCTCCATATGACAGTTTCATTTTTTTAGCATGCCAACGTCAGCAATGTGTATTGACTAGGGCTGCACGATATTTTGTTTCATCGTCTACATTGCAATGTGCGCATGCACGATAGTCACATCAGACGTTGCAATGTTAACTCTACAACTTTTTTGCTGCTTGATAGAAAAGTAAACTTTCACTGTTCTCCTTTGATTGTTACCGGCAACCCTTCTCCTTTAAGAGGTTCTCTTAATACATCCATGTTTAAGACAGGTAGCCATGTGGGCAGCGTGTGTATGGGACGTAACGTTAGTTAGACAGGGTTTATTGTTATGGGAAGTGAGGCTCTCCGTGTGTAGAAAAGTACTGTAAGCAGCAGCTGCTGCTGACACAGTGATGCACATACTTTTCCATGTACAGTAGTCAGTATGTTATGTTCGCTGCAAAGACAAACTAAATCACATGATTAATGCAACGTTATCACAACATCTCACGGCCATTTTTCACTGCAGAAAGCTGCTACCAGCCAGGCTAAAGCTAATATGCTTAGCCTAAAGAAACAATGTTACGCTTCGGAGCCGCGACGCTGGAAACTTAACACTAATCTACAACAGCAGTCTAAGTCTGATATGACGTAATTTACACTGTTTAAAGTGTTCTTGGATACACAGAGTTTGTTGCTAGTGCGTGACATGCAGGTCTGCATGCACAGCCAACCACCAATCACAATCAATCAATGTTGATCAATTTATCTAACAAACAAGCAGCTAGTCGACCACAACCTGAAATTTAGAGGAAGCAACATGCATGCCTTGCTTACTTGCTTTGGTGTTTGTAAAGCATTAAAGTTCAACAAAGAATGGTTGACATAAGAAAAGTTCTTTTTTCATTTTTATTTTCTATGTAGATGCACTCCCCTACAAAATCACCCCAGTAGTCGAGAATGATTTATTATTTCCAAATAGAGCTAATGTATTTGTCATTTTGTAAAAAATTGTCTTTTTTTATATCGCATAATATATTGCATGAAAAAGAATATTGCAATGTCAGTTTTTTCCAATATCGTGCAGCCCTAGTATTGACCTTCAGGCCCTGTTCAAACTCACTCCATCACTGTTTTTCATAGAGGAAATGTTCATGGAAATTATGTCAAAAGCAATGGGGAAAATTTGTTTTGTAACAGTAGTTGTCGTAAAAACAGAAAGAGGAAAGAGAAAGATAGAGGGATAAAAAAAAAGAAAACTACTATATTTCATTTGCTTCCTAACGCATGTCACAATGTCTCGTACTATTAAGTGTATATATTTTGATCAGTGTGTCCCCAGTGGAAACTGAAGCACAAAACCTCCCATGCTCTACCTACTAAAGCATAATTGGATAAATTGTATGTCTCTCGTGCGCAAGAAGCATGGCATTGAACTCCCATTCAAATACTTTTACACTTTCTTGCAGACTTTGACTTTGGAAATGAATGACTTTGTTGAGACTAAGAACAGAAATCCCAAGGTAATCTCACATTTGCAAAGTGGATGAATGATCACTCAAACATGTCATTGCTAACACCCCTCTGCCACAAAAAATAAATAATGTTAAAACAAATTGAATAGTCTTCTTTGGAATATAGATAATCCTGAAATAACAATAAATGGTATTTATTTCTGCATTTTCCTTCACAGTATGTTACAGTATAACAGGATTGTGTTGTAGAGGGCATGGACACTTAATGTGAAGTGGACCTTGCATTTCCCTTTAATAAGGCAGACAGTAAGACTGTGAGCTTGACATGCAGCGTGAATTTAAATTATGACTGACTTTTGTGAATGTTGAATAAGAACAATACACAATTGTCCATTTGAATTACAAATCACCCCTCTTCACTCTACGAGCAGAGGTACTGAGGAAATATAAATAAAAGAGAGAAAGCAGTGACATTAGGAGGAATAAAGAGGTAGATGAAAAGTGAAAATACCTTGAGATGGTGGGGTAGAGAATGAAATAGAAGATGGGTACAAGGGAAGAAAGATGGATGAGTGCAGATAACAGACATTATTCCCCTCCAGCTGGGGTCTTTGTCTGGACGCACTCAGCTGTGAGAGACACACAAATACATACACTAATGTTGGCCTGGCTATCACCAGACCAAGCTCAATCTTTTAAGATTGAACATTAGTCTCGGGAGTCTGCTCTGTATTTTTTTCAAATGACTCTGTACGCAATTGGATAGTCCTTCAACCAATCAGACCAATGATCCGGGTGACATAGCAGTGACAGCGGCATCAACGGGTTGCTGCGCTTCGGTGGCCAGCTTGTTGAATGTAAACAAGAAGCTACTTGGTCGCTTCTCTATCGTCATCGTGTTAAACCCGCCAATAGCGCGCCAGGTGGATAAGCCAGTTTGTGATTGGTCCCCGCAAAATTGTAACGGAAGCAGGAATAGATAAATGTACAGGTTTCCAGCCTGAGCTTCAGGGTGGAATCAAATCGCCGGCAGATCGGGCTGGGTTTACCCAGTCTACCTAACCAAGTAGATTTTGTGCCTTAACATAACCAAACTGCAACTATTTCACAACAGTAACAATGTGTTTAAAACTGCAACATTACGTTCTGTGGGTTAGATATGGGGGTGGAAAATGCTCCTGTGTGTCGTATTTACTGCCGCCGCTAGAGGCGCTAATTTATGAAACGCTTCTGTGGGTTGTATTAGAGGGTGGGAAAAACAACCTACACGGCTTGGTTGAATACTTGATTCTGATTGGTCAATCATGGCATTCTGCGGTCTGCTAAACGGACCATTTGCTGAGCATAGCAGACTGTTGCCATGTATATCAGAACGTGCCATGGTCGCAGTTCTGATCACTCTGGAGGACATCCATCAATCCGCAGAAAGAAGTCCAGTTAATTTATCAGCTGTGGCAAAAGTGGGGAAAAGTGGAGCAAGATCCTGTCCTCCAATCCAGGCAACAGCAGCGGATCTGGTGAGCGCCTATCGCTACATCTTTATATACAGTCTATGAACGCTACACAGTAACTTCAGCGGTAGGGACAATTAGTTAACGCTACATTGCAACATTGTGTTTACTGGTGTGTCAAATGCAGCGCCTGTGCAAGAAGAAAACAAGATAAATGAGGACTGAAACTTCAACATAAATATTTCCATAGAAGTCCCATTCACCTGGTCTCACTTCACCATTAATGCTAATGTTTATTTTAATGTGAATTATAACTTTACGTTGCTATGGGTGCAGTGTTCCAACCATAGAGACGGAACAGACTGTTTTCTTTAGCAGAAGGAATATAATCGTTTTGAAATCAATAAAATCCTTTTGAAATTAATATTTTGTGTGAAATTACTGATTTATTTTATTATTTTATGATTTATTTTATTCTTTTAGGGTATTCGCATTAAGGTCCTGCATCACTCTGTCGGAATTGTATTTCTTATAATAACCGCTCGCTCTATATTATCCCTAACATATCGTCGTATGGTTTGGAGGTCTTGTTGAATGTTCGAGGTGAAGAAGGGAGTTGAGCAGTGGAGAAAGAAACAGGAGAGAGATATAGAGGAATGATGTCAGGGGGGAAAAGAGTTAGAGAGAGACAGAGGCTGTGTATTCTGCCTATTCCTCCTGGTCTGGCCTCATCACTTTTTATTGCTTCATACATAAAAAGTGTCATCTCTCATATCCAGCACAGCGGACATTGTAATATCACCTACTGAGGTAATACACCACCAATGTAACATTTCTCTCTCTCTCTCTCTCCTTCAACTTTATCACCATGGTGGCCTTTTAGTCTCTCGCTCCCAGATTCTCCCTCCGTCTCTGCTTTTCCAACCCTCTCTCTATCATTTTCCTTTCCTCTTAGCAGTCCCCCAATTTCTCAGTTTCTACATTTTAAGACTACTGTGTCAAATTCAAGTCATTTGACTCACTTTCAGTGGCAATGTGCCAGTCTGGGACCAGCCTGTAAGGTGAGTTTGAAGTTAAGTAGTGCCATTATTTGGCACTACTTAACCAGCCAAATGAATCAACAAGTTAAAAGGAGAGACCAGGATTTTTTTCAAGTCTATCTCAATTCACATGTACATTAACAGAGAATTTGTCCCTCAACAGGTTCGGAGGAGTCATGGGTTGCCGCAATCATTCCTCATGTCCCATCCTATTATTGTGCTAGGGACACTTAAGCAACACTTATAATTGAAAGTCAACATACTATATATACCCTATACTAATATTCAACTATAATAATAAAATAATTTTTATACAGTAAACACACATATCTTTTAACATTAAGTTAAGTCGATTCACAGGACATCAACATTTAAGACAATACAAGTATATCCAAACACACACTGAAATCACACACACACACATCACACGCTCTTCTCTCCACACACACACACACACTAATGGAGAATCTTGTGTGAGTTAATGATGGGCCAGTGGCTTAGAAGTAGCAGTCAGAGCTATTCCCTGCTTCACATGATGGCAATAATTATACTGGTTGGACTGCGCACGCACACACACACACACACACACACACCAGCCTGTCTGTCTGTTTGACAGCAGGAGTTAGCAAAGAGAGGTGCAGCTAATGCCTGGTAACGAGACATCCAGCTTATCGCCCACCGAATCGTGTGTTTGTGTCAGAGAAAGAGAGATGGAGTACTAGACAGATCTACATGTACAGTAAATTACATGCATGTTAATCTGGACTATGATATTCTCACATCTCATTGGTACTACGTCTCAGCAGCTCTCTCTATCTATAATTTTGGTATTTTTTCAGCCAACAGTGGTAAAAATATTTCTCTGATCTGTCCGAATATTTTGAGCAGGATATAACCACTTTGAACTCACATATGCACTGACTTCACAGTCTTACCACCAACCCCCGGACTCTCTTCTACCCACCTACCGTGCAACATTCAATATTCAATACTTAATACTTTTGATAATATCGACTATCTAATAATTCTGTGCATTTAATTCACGCTGCATAAAATCATATCTTTCTTTATATTTTCATATTTCTATATATGTATATAGCTCTCAGAACTGTGCACCTTACCCCCCCCACCCCTTTTTTTTCTTTTGCACTACTTATCTCATGTTGATAGTGGAAAGGAGTTGGTTTTAATCTCGTTGTACATGTATATAATGACAATAAAGGGCATTCTATTCTATTCTATTCTAGGAGTAAAAAAGAAATGCTGATTCTCCTCTGTGTGACCTAATTAACATGTTAGCATACTCTGACTCGGTAGCAATGTTTTTGCAGTGGCAGCGGATCTCTTTGGCCAGACTGTATCTCTGGAGCTTGCGCGTGTTTAAGGATTTGTTTTGCTTAAACTTATCAATGTCAGCAATGGATTTGGTAGTTCCCACATAAAAGCTTTTGTATTTGCAGTAGCATCAGATATATTTTGTGGCAGTAGCTAGGATTACACCATCTCTGTGCTCCTTGGATTTGGGGAGCAGGAAGCTATTGATCATCAATGTTTATGGTTTTTGGAGCAGATTCATATATTTTCATATCTCACCCATATGTGGCCATTTATAATATATATCCAGACATTATGGCTTGTGTTACATTGTTATTTAACTTTGCCTCTGAGCAGTCACCTGTGACATAGGAGTTGCCACGTATGTGAATGTCCATCTTGATTTTTGATTTTATTAGGATCCCCATTAGCTGATGCAGAACATCAGCTGCTCTTCCTGGGGGTGAATTAAAATAATCTGCTCCAGCCTCCAATCGATACAATTGACCTTAATGAGTGTAGTAAAGGATTTGAGTGAAGTATTTAGAAACTGTTCTTATTAAAGTAAGGGGACACAGATGGCTCCATGTGTATGGTCCACAAGTAAACATCCTGATCTTTCTCTCGCAAACTTTCTCTCTGTCACACACTCTCTCACTCTATCTTTCTATAATTTTCTTGCTCTCTGTCTCCTGTGTTGCTATGGTAACAAGCTGTGCGGGGGCTGTGATACGGCACACATCACACCCGTCTCACTGAGCTCACTGGAAGAGAGGGAAAGTGAGGGAGACAGAGACAAATGGGTGACAGGGTTTGGTGTATGCACTGAGTTTCCGTTGTCCGGTAATTACCAGTCATTGACCAAAAAAAAAATGATGACAACCGAAAATTCTATTCGTCTCCGGTGGAAATAATTCCCTTTGAAATAATTTGAAATGAGTTCAAATAGGCTACAGTGATTTTCATATATTTCGTTCTATTAAAACAATGAACAATCATGTTTTTTAGACTGTAGACTGTAGCGTATGCGATAAAGGAAAAAACTACATGTCGCGTTCTTGCTCTGATTGAACGCAGGAGTAGTCTAGGCCTACGGTAGATTTACAAACTACAAACGGTGACCAGATAGTGAGAAAGTCAAAGCAGCAAAGTTGGCAGAGGCTTATGCACATCGGGAGTTGCAGAAAGACACTTGTTTACAATTGTTTTGATTGAAGTCGGCACTTACACTGGCTAATATAATTTTATGAGTTTATTTGTACTGTAGTTTGTGTTGTTTTCTTTCCTCTGCCTAGCAAATGGAAAATAGGTCTATTTTAATTCAGATCGGCAAGTTGAAACAAACATTTTGATGTTCAATAGCTAGTTAAATAATAATAACTAACTCTCTGCACAGAATTGAGATGACATCTGCAGTCTTAAAGTTCTACCCTTAGTATATACAGTATGTCAATAATATAAAACGGTAATCAAAAGTAAACCTTCACGGCATAATCTGGTACTTGCTTGGGCTGATGCTACTGTAAACCTGGCCATTACCTGCAGATTGCAGTCTGTCAAAAAGCTTGCTGGTGTTATAGATAATTACATATCAAAGCCAATCACATTGTCTTAAGTGTCATAGCCACCCAACACAGGCGTAATTTTTGATTATAAAGTAATAGCTCATTAGTCATGTTACATACCTACATGTTAAGTATTGTCTTCACTAAAGAGTGTAAACTGTCAACTTCCTAAATAGAAAGATAAGTAGATACTTTAGCAGCAGTAGTACTATCAGTCAGGTAATTTTCTGATAGGGAAATCAAACTCCCAATCCAAGGATACAGTCACTGACAGCTCATCGATTTAGTTAGCCAACAACGTTCCCTACAGGATTTGAAGTGGCAGGGCATGAACCTCTGTTTCACCTCCCCCTCTTCTTTCTTGTATTTCATGTATTGTCTCATTGGTAAATCAATGTTGAGCCACTCTACAATTGCAGAGTAGAGACCAAATACAATAATATCGTCATTGCTTGCTTATGACCTAAAAGGCCAAGGAGCTTTTGGCTGTAAAGCCCATCATTCCGTTTAAAGTACAAAAAAAGACTGCTTAATCACATGGCAATCTAGGAGCCTATACAACCTTTTTGAACCATAGCTGTTGTAAAAGGTACAATTATGTGTTTAGTAAGCTGTGTATATGATCCAACAATGTATCTTTGGGTTAATATGATTGTGGCCGATTTCACACATCTTATACTTTTTGAACAAGCTACTTTGGTACAACACAATACCGCATGTTTGTATATACAGTATGTGTACTGTATGTATAAACTATAATGATTAAGCTTCCTGAATGCCTACATGCTTGTTCTTTTTTCTCTGTATTTCTCTGTTCATTTGGAACTGAACAATGAATTGTCAGAAGCCAGTGTAAGCCAGTCCATTTCCTCAATATATTGGTGAGAGTCAGCCAAGGCAACCCATTTTCAGTTAATATTTCATTTAATTTGATGACCCATTTCTTGCTGTAACCCATTAACATATTAGGCAACTGAACAAATTGCCTAATGCGATGAATGGATAGAAGCCTCTGAAGAGCTTAATTCTTAAAAACTAAATAAGACAAAGTATAACAGTAAATGAAATACTGAGGATCAGTTGCAGTGTTTCTCTCTGCCTGTCATGTAATCCCATTTCTTCAATTGTTCCCACTTTTCTATGGCGTTTACACAAAAGCAAAAAAAAATAATAATAATAATAATATATATATATATATATATATATATATATATATATATATATATATATATATAGTGCCTGACAAAACCCTCAGCAGCTTAGGTTTTCCATATTCTAAAAGGCATCACAGTTGATATTTCTCTTAATTACATTTGCCTGGTACAGAGTCAGAGCTAAATTAAGGGGCCAATTAATTTCCTGTCCAGCCTTTCAAACTTTCAAAAACGCGTGATGGATGACAAGCAAGTGTATAGCGAAGAAGCTAGAAAGAGGCTGAAAAGGTGCTGCCAATGTTAATAAATCAGGCAGACAGAGGAAGTCAAGTCTAATGGACTGAGTTGGAGGTTATATGTCATTACTTTATGTCAACTCCATACCAGCGTAAGAAAGAGTACAGTTAAATGAATGTTGAGAACATTTAGCATATAACGACTATAAAAAGGATTAGTCTTGGTGTGTGTGTGTGTGTGTGTGTGTGTGTGTGTGTGTGTGTGTGTGTGTGTGTGTGTGTGTGTGTGTGTGTGTGTGTGTGTGTGTGTGTGTGTGTGTGTGTGTAGTGGGCAGAAAAGAGATAGAGAAAGAGGAAGCAGACGTGTAGATGCGACCGGAGCAGAGTTATTCATGTTATAACGTCGGCCCAGCTGGAGGTATCGAGTCTCCCCTGGTTTTCTGATCACGGTTGGAAACGAAGCAAGCAGGAAAGATTAACACATTGAACATTTTAACAGCTTATTAACGTGCACTTGTTGCCCCGTGTGCGCTGATGCGCTCATCTGTTGACATTTACGAATGCCTTCCTATAGTTGCTTAATAAAAGCGGGCTTTCCACACAAACAAACGTAGCCTACATGTGTCATTAGTATGAGAAATGATGTGATTTGAAACAGGTGATGTCAACAGGTGATTGTAATTATGATTTGGTACAAAAGCAGCATCCAAGAAAGGTTTAGTCCTTTAGGAGCAAAGATGGGCCGAGGATCGCCAGTTTGCCAACAAATACGTGAGAAAATTATTGAAATGTTTAAAAACAATGTTCCTCAAAGAAAGATAGGAAGACATTTGCTTATTTCACCTTCAACAGTGCATAACATAATTAAAAGATTCAAGGAATGAGGAGGAATTTCAGTGCGTAAAGGACACGGGCGCAAGCCTAAGCTGAACAACCGTGATCTCCGAGCCCTCAGGCGGCACTGCATCAAGAATCGCCATTCATCTATAAGCGATATCACCACATGGGCTTAGGACTACTTTGGCAAACCTTTGTCAAGTACCGCAATACGTAGTTACAGCTACAAATGCCAGTTAAAACTGTACTGTGCCAAAAGGAAGCCCTATGTTAACAGTGTCCAGAAGCGCCGTTGACTTCTCTGGGCTTGGAGGCATCTGGGATGGACCGTCACACAGTGGAAACGTGTACTGTGGTCAGATGAATCAGTATTTCAGGTATTTTTTGGGAGAAATGGACGCCGTGTGCTCCAGACCAAAGAAGAAAAGGATCATCCAGACTGTTACCAGCAACAAGTCCAAAAGCCAGGGTCTGTCATGGTATGGGATTGTGTCAGTGCCCTTGGCAAAGGTAACTTGCACTTCTGTGATGGCACCATTAATGCTGAAAAGTACATAGAGATTTTGGAGCACAATATGCTGCCTTCAAGAAGACATCTTTTCCAGGGACGTCCATGCATATTTCAACAAGATAATGCAAAACCACATTCTGCACACATTACAAAGTCCTGGCTGCGGAGGAAGAGGATATGGGTACTTGACTGGCCTGCCTGCAGTCCCGACCTGTCTCCAATAGAGAATGTGTGGTGCATTTTGAAGCGCAAAATGCGACAACGAAGACCCCGTACTGTTTCCCACCTTAAGACTTGTTTGCAGCAAGAATGGGACAAAATTACAAAATTTCATTTGGGGTTTAAAATGTGAAGACATAAACCTGCAGGTTTATTTGATATGTGGTTGACCCTTTTGACACCAAGTAAGAAAGAGATCCAAGGAACTTTGCCTCATGAATTCCTTCCTTTGTTGAACTCTGAGAAATATAATAACAATAGTCAATAACAATGACAAAAACAAGAATCTCTAGATGAGCCGCAGCTGAGCCGTTAGATAAAGTTGTGGGGAATAAATACTGGGAACCAACCAATCATCCCTTTCTGAACAGGCACGCGCTGCACTAGGAACACAAATAACTAAAGATCAGGCCATGGAAAAGGGCCATATTCAACAGTATGTCTGTGGTTCACTTCATCTAGATTTATTATTTAAAAAATAAAAATAATATTACTGTTTATCTAATATTTCTTCAACAAACACCATTTCCCATAAGCCCTAGACTACCATAAACATCACAGATCAACAAACAAATTAGGTCTGAGCATAGACCGTATATCAATTGATATACAGTCTATGGGTCTGAGTCAAGGCGTCGTGGCTAGTTTACACATCTGTAATAAGAGCAGGACAAGGGACAGCAAATACTGGACAGCAAAGATTATAGCTACAAAGTTGGAAAAATTACTTTAGAAGAGACTGATGTAAGCACCCACTTTCAGTACGCTAACAAAGTCATATGATAGATTGAATTGAGTTACAGAAGCTAGTGAAATAGAGGCCAGCCCAGATATGACATCAGGAATTTGGATGACTATTGATCAGCCTGATGTATTTTGTGCAAAATCAGACCAGTGGAATCTGAGAATTTGCCAAAGATTTCACATTTGAAAGACAGATGGACATAGGCTCATTCATTGCCTTAAGGAATAGAAATCTTTTTTTGGGAAAAGTAAGTGTGGGGTGGATTAGTGATTAAGCATCCAAAAATCCAAACATTCCCAGATAAAAGACGACGATTTGTTTAGTCCCAATGCTAGATGCCCCTGTTTAGACTATTGGGAACTACAGTAGAAATAAGACTTGAGTTATTAGCACAGATTTCCAATGTTACATGTTAAAACCCAGTTTAAACACATTTGCAATGTTTACACACATACACGGGAACACACAGCTGCATGCATGCAGTGTCTCACATTTGTATATCTACAGTAAGATGCACAAACTAATAAACACTGACAATGTATAATCACACACAAATTCACACACACACGTACACACACATGAAAAACAAATGTCTCTTTATCGCCTGTCTCCATCCATCATTCTTTCATACATATTCCCTTGTGTTTAATTAACAGCAGTCTTTTATTGCAACGCTATGAAAAGAAATCAGAATTCATTATCCATAATTTCACCAATTAAATGACATGAAGCAGCTCTTGTTTTAATCAAGGGTAAGTTAACATGATACTAGCAATCATTACACAGCTCCAGACTCAATACATCACAGACTGGAACAGACCTTGTTTGTGTGTGCATGTACAGTATGTGTGAATGTGTGTATAAGCACATCTGTATGTTAATGTGTGCCTATGTAAATGTGTTTGCATACATCCCAAACCCAGCGGCGATGCATAAATTATACTCCTACTGTGAGCAAGTTGCTTTTTTATCTCTGACACAAAATCTTTTATTTGCCATGATTTTTGAAGGACACACACACGCACGGAAGTGTCTTAACAGACAGCTGTGTTGTGTAGTGGGAAAACTCCAGGGGTCTGACCTCTGCTAAACGATCAGTTTAGGGTCTCAGTTCGCATATATCACATTCTGACAAAAACACATGCAGATGATGAGATAAAGTCACAAATGAGAGAAAAAGAAAAGGGTAAAGGAACAGGCTGATAAGGGACAACAATATTAATGAGGGAGAGTCTGACAAAGATGAGAGAAATGTGACAAAACAAGAGATGCATGGAAGATGAGAGGGCAGTGGGGTCGTAGAATATGAGCATAGAAATGTTCAGGCTCTGATCTGAATTTCACTGAAATGGTCATTGGCATAATAAATAAGCCCCTCTTCTAAAAAAAAATTGCTATACAGTACACATTTCCTCACAGTAACACACACATAGTATTAATATAGTTGCACCCACGCATGCACATAGCCATGCATGCGCATGCGCCACATAACACCCCAGCTGCTAGGCTGGATTCATCCAAATATGGCAGGGGATATTTCCATGGCAACAGCAGGCAGAAGGGCTGCAGACTTGTGCTGGGTGATCTCCAGAGATAGTCTGCTTTTTGACTTTTGATTCAAACTATTCTCCTTTAATTCATTCAACAGTATGGTCCATATCTTCAGCACAGTACAACTATCTGCCTCTTGTGAAATCACATGGAATCCAACAGTGGTTACATATTGGCTGCCATGGAAATGCAACTGCACTGCTTGAACTGTAAGATTGCAAACGTACATACATTGGTTTTAACCTATGAAGTAGTTACATAATTTGTATATGTACTTTTAAACAATGTTTTTGCTGTTTTTAATCAACTTGGCTCTCATTGAGGACATGCACAGCACAGAGAGTATTTCCCTGAAATCTGTTGCTGCAAAACAGCTGCAAATGAGCAAATACAGCCATTTATAAATGGCACTGATGGAGTGGACACACAGTAACAGATAAAAGGAAGACAGTGCTTGGGAGGGAAACATATTTCAAACTGAAATGACTGACCATAAAACACAGAGATGTTGTTGCTGTGAAGTCAACCCTATGATAAGGCTTAGCTATTATCACTGGCTGCCCTGCATGGTCTGGATGGAAATGTATTGCGAGGAGGGACAGTGCTTCGGTGCATTTTGGGTGAGCATGTGTGTGTAAATACCATCTTAAACTCCTGCTGCCTGCCTTACACAATAAACCATACATTTATACATTCACTCCACAAACTAACACATACTGTAGATTGGTCTGGTACAGTGTACATATACACACACACACACCTTTCTGTAATATGTCATTTAGAGGATTAAGGATTTGTGAAGCTTTTTTTGACAAACAATTCAAACAGCATTTGCCCATATTTGCTACAGGGCCGTGTCAAAGAGGCATTATCATAGGAAGTGTGTGTTCAATACAATATGTATTTCGGAGGGTGGGTTTCATGGAAAAAAAATATGTGAATTTGTGCTCGTAAATGCGTGTGTACGTGTAGATGTGTAAGTGTGTGAGGGTAGGGGGGGGGCTAGATATTTATCTCAGCCCAGCTATTAATTAATTGGTCTGTAGCGTGCTGGCACCATGAGGAATTATAGTACAGAAGATGTCAATACAAATCAAAATTGTGTGTGTGTGTGTGTGTGTGTGTGTGTGTGTGTGTGTGTGTGTGTGTGTGTGTGTGTGTGTGTGTGTGTGTGTGTGTGTGTGTGTGTGTGTTAATGTGGGTTTTTAGGATTATTTCTAGAAGAACATCAACAATCTGAAACCAGAAACAGTGAAACTGAGCCTGCTGAAGCTTTTTAAAATTTACAAAATGTTAAGAGCAATTTAATGTAAATATCCAGCAATGGCAGTATTCCTGATGTCCCCCGAAAGGTTTATATTATGCTAATGTTAATTACGTTAATGTTATTATCCCTGTTATCAAAATTACACAAAGCCTGTAAAAATACATTTACTTTTTGCTCGCTTTTTGCTCGCAGGTTTCAATACAGAGCTCCCCCTACAGCTTCGGAATAGATATTTGGCAGCTCCTATGTTTATGTCTGACTCCTCACTCGGTCAGTCTGCCGTTTCCCTTTTTCTCTGTTCCTCCGACAATGCTTTCCTAGCTTTCTGCTTCTTTTTTGCCGGCTCAGCCATGACAATAGTGTGAAAAACTCCATTGCTACCTTGTTAGCCAGTTCCTGAATGGGCGCATGCAGGGCCGTTTCTAGGAATTGAGGAGGTTCGGGGCTTAGCCCGGATCCATTTAAATAAACTTAATGCAATGCAAAACAGCAATTGGCTTGCCCAGCTTGTTAATAAATAACCAGTGTATGTCCATTTTAGCTGGCCAGTTTGTGGATGTTAGTTAAGATGGTACCAACATTTGGCCTAATCATAACTGGCCTGGCAACCCAAAGGCCAAAAATTTGGTTTCCAGATCTGTGTGGCGACTTATGATGCGGGGGATCTGGGGGTCCTCCCCCATAACATTTTGAACATTAAACATTTCATTTCCTGCATTCAGGTGAATTTTTATGCACATCATTTTTACTTTTTCTTAATCAATTTATGTTTGAAATGTCTTTATGTTGTCCTTTTCTTTCACCTTATACTCAAAACGTATTCACTCCCTTATGGAGTTAGATTCCCCTTTACATCTTGTAGCATGTAACAACCAAAAACACCAGCACATTAAATTAATCTCCAAAACAGGCTAAGCACTGTAATGCAAGGTTAATAGAGCTGAGTCCTTAGTTTCATTTTAACTTGAATGTAATGGTAGAGCGCTTATTGGCTTCAGCTTGAAAAGCTGCGCTTTCAACACAGTCTAATCACCATTGCTTGCAGTCACTATGGCAACAACACATCATGGGCTTTGCTTATCTGATCTGCAGGATCTTCAGTGAGTCTGCACCGCCGCGGCGGTTTCTCTCCTACCCGTGTTGAGCGGGCGAGTTCTCACTGTAGGTTCATGGTGATTTTGGTAGTCTTGACTTCACACAGCGAGACACGCCATCAGGCACACACACACACACACACACACACACACACACACACACACACACACACACACACACACACACACACACACACACACACACACACACACACACACAGGGCAGGAATCGCTTTGCGCAGAGAAATAAGCGTCTGATATGAATGGCCAGTCGATCAGGCATGTTTACATAGGCTATTGTCCGGTTTCATATTTGTCAGTCAACTTTTCCAAATACAGTCGGGGCTACACTAAAAACATTCGGAAGCCCTGGAAAAAATCGGCTGACACCGCCTCTGGGCGTATGCGTGAAGTGTCGTGAAGCAATTTGTTACATCGCGAGACCTGACATCACGCGATACTTCCTGACGGTGAGGCCAGCGGCTCGCCGGCCGAAAGTTGCAAGGGTGGTTTTTCCACTCACAGGCGCTAGGGGGGAGCGAGACGACCACCATTCAACTAAAAAAAAGTCATATAACCATTCAAATGCCTCCGAAGCTGTTCAGTTAAGGTAAATTAAGCTAAAAAAAAAAAAAAAAACTGCATAGTTCCCCTATATAGTGATCAGCTCATCAAATGTGCAATGTCACTGCAATGTTTATATCGAAATTTCAAAATGGCAAATAGTGCAGATCCTTTGTCATGTAGGAGGAGCGTAACCTTGATGTGGCACAGACTTAGATTTAGAAGAAAGAGTTTAAGGAAGGAAAGACGTTGCTACCAAAGTCTACAATAATGATATTTATCAGGAGCAGGGTACTAAAGCCGTGTCAGAGAGGTCCCATTCAGACCAACAGTAGAAGTGGATTGTGTTTTGTCTGTGCCTAATTTTAAAAAGGGGTACAGTATAACGGTTTCTGAGTTCACTATGAGAGGATGGAGGATGTATCAAGATCGAAGAAATTTACTAACCAACTGAGTATTCATCACACAGTGACTTGACCAATTCAAAAAAAGCCACAAGATCCTTATCAAGACACATCACATCCAGGCAATGTTAGAGGCGGTACTACAGACAGACAGGATTCAGTGAGAATCAAATCAAACCAAGAACACTGCCCATCTCTAATGCAAATCTGCAAATGCAATCTGAAGATCTTGTAGTAGTCTATTCTATTAATGACCATACTTATCTAAATAATCTTCTGTGTGCCCTTGTGGTAATATAATTATCTTGGTGTTCTGCCCAACTGAGCTAATCAGAAGTTCCTTCCACGAACCTCCATTGAGCAGGGCAGCCACCCGTGACCATCTCCAATTTACAACTACAGTCCGTTATGATGCTGACGCTAATGAAGGCTGATATTCAATTAACCGACCTAATCAAGACAGACTGGCCAGAGACAGAGGACTACAAGATATACTGCAAAAAAAATATCAATTTTAACAAGCCATTAGGGTCTATATTCAGCATTAGAAAACAATTTTCTTCGCACAAGTTGAAAGCTAAATGGTGTGATCTCTTGATCACTTAGATCAAGAAAAGTCTGGCCCTTCAGTTTTAAATTAGGAGGACTGTTCAACTGGTATCAAGATGGGGTTGTATAATTGTTTATCTAATATGCTTTTCCATATTTTCTGTCATATCTATATGTTACAATGTCAGATTTTCATGTTAAATGTGGCCAGAGCTTCAAACAATGAGGTAAACGTATTTCAGAGAAATCCCTGTGAGCAAAACCCTCAGATTTCCCAATGTTCTGAATGCTCCGCTTTGAAATTTTTTTTCCACTCAGATCGGTGTCACGAAACACAGAGCCAGTTTCTATGATTGGGCCAAGCAGCTTACTGCAGTTTTTAGGCTACTGCCTAGTTTTTAGGACTAGCTACATGCTAAATCAGGGGTCCTTTTTGGGAAGGAGGTTTAACAAACTCTGAACCCTGATGTCTGAGTTGCTTTACCCTTCACTCAGAGTTTAGCACGTGCACCACCACAATAAAAAGGCAGCTTGAATGGAGCCATGATACTACGATTCACCATGGTAACAACCACAAACAAACTGGTCGGCGGAAATACTCATGCGCACATACTGCGAGTTTGAACATGTATTTAGTTCTTTAAAAAGCAACACAGCGGCTGCTGTAAAATAGCGAGAATTGGTGTGAGTCAGTTGCTGCTCGAGTCAATGCGTAAACTCTAATATAGTGTATTCATTTCATATTCAATCACAGGTAACCTATAATATTACTGGTGAAAACTGGAATGGTAGTAGGCTATAATTTCATTTAGGTGCAATCCTGCGGGCAAAAAAGTAAACTACTACTAATCCCATTCTGAGGTTGCAGCACATCATCATTAACAGAATTATGATTTACAATCATTTATTTCTTTTTCATGTCTTACTGGTTTGTGTCCAGGGAACTGGAAAAAAACATTTAAAAAAAGTTTCAGAGCGAGTCACATTCTTCTGACGGCACTTTGCTACACGGCAGCTTTACTAATATGTTGTAACAACAATGTTGTAAAGAAAACTGCCGTTTGCAAAAAAACATAATGCAACACAAAGAATCTGCTGGGATGTAAGAGCACATCCACGATGGGTGATGTTAGTGATATGAGGACAGATAAGGTTATGTAGGCTACATAACTGATAGACTGGGAAGAAAAACAATAGCACTCAAATAGGTAGTTATATCACCTCCCGACATATGTTTAGCTAACGGAGTAATACAGCTTCTTCATCAACGGGATCGTCGACACAAGGACATGCCATGTTCGGGAAAAAAACTTTTATAGTTTGCCTAACACAGTTAAAGCTCCATTGTGTAATTTTTTTGGTTGATTCTTAGCAAAAAAACCTTTGTTCTTTCACAAATATGTGCTCATTCATGTGTAATTACTTCCACCAACTAATCAAAGTATGTTCGTAAGCGTAGAATCTGCCATTCAGAATCATTCAGAATACATAGGAGCGAGTCGCTCCTATGTATTCTACTATGTTGCACCTCCATCTTTAAAGTGCCCATATTATGAAAAAAATCACTTTATCTGGGATTTGTGGTGTTATTGTGTGTCTATGGTGCTTCCACAAGCATACAAACATAGAAAAAAATCTATCCATGCTGTTTTGAGTGAGATATGGGTTTCTGAATGTGTCCTTCAGTCTCCAGGTGAGCTGTTCAAAGACCTGACCTGAACACAAGGTGAAAAGAGGAGTTGCAGCAGTGAGAGAGAGCTGTGCAGTACAACAAAAATATAGTGTTTTTTGAAAATTAAACCATGTAAACCTATTCTGGTACAACCTTAAAATACAATTATGAACCTGAAAATGAGCATAATATGGGATCTTTAAAATACATTAGCCAAAGAGGGACATACCTCTGCATTTCGCGCTTTTACACTCAGTGGCAGCGTGACGAATGCCAGGGGGAGGGAGAAGATTACTCAGCGACTGCCGGCAGATTTGAAAGCCGGTTGAATCCACTATTACCTACAAGTAACTGCATGCTAATGCCAGGGAAACCTGCAATCTTGGCTGCTAATATTGTTAATTTCTCCCCAACAAAACATATCCGGTTGGGTAGTTTTTGGTTTAGAAGCCTTTATTGGTGATTTTTCATGGTAAAACGTCCTGCTTCATTGCAGTCAGTCTCAGGCTCGGAGTGCAACAACAGTGAAGATTCCAGAGACTCGCGAACAAGCGGAGATAACACATCTCCTTTAAGTCTTGGTTATACTCGTGCGTGACACCGTGGCGCAAGCTTTTGCAGATGGTGTGTGAGCTACGAGCATGTACAGAGGCGTTTATACTCAACACAGTGTTCGTTGCAGTAGTCTTTGAAACGCCAGGGAGTGTACAAACAAAATAAACTGTGAATATGAGAGAGCACTGTTGTGGGCTTCTCCTCAGTTTTGTAGCTTTGAGCCACCATTCAAAGCAGATCAAAACCTCTATATTGTAAATAGTCACAACTTAAAAACAACTTAACCCATGACAGGTTATCAGAGCTATGACTTTAGCTGATCCATCCCTTTGATTCCATGAGGACAGGAGACGTATCTTGGTTTTATGATCTTTCTCTCTCTCTCTCCTTCCACTTTCATCTATAATATCATCAAGGCAAACCCACATAAAGCTTGTATAAATGTTTAGTATGGTTTAATACTTTACCTCACTCTCAGCAGGATGACAACGATGATGATCTAGTAGATGGAAGATGAGTAGGATGAACGTGATGATAATGAGCATCATGGTGGCGATGACAACAAAAATGATGCTGGCTACGATTTAGTTACACACTGCAGATCACTGCAGGAAGAGTAGAATTATAGTAGGATTACATTTGTGGCATTTTAATGGTAGTTACATTATAATGGTTATAAAGGTTATAATCTATTCAAAATCTATTTTGTTCTCTGCATATTGGCTAGGATAGGTGCTAAACATAAACACACACACACACACGTAGATAAAAACATCGCATTTGGATTGATGGTTAGGCTGGCCACAGACTGGATGCGTGGCGTGAGCGTGTCAGCTGCGTGGTGTGTCCGTTTTTATTTCGGCTCCCATGTTAACAGGTTAGTGCTTGCAAACTGCCAGTGTGACACGCACGTCTCACGCGCGGCTCGACGGACGCCTATTTTTCACGCGACACGCAAGCCTGTTGGAAGCGTTTCCGGGCAAAATAGAATAGGAAAATATGTTTATATGTCATTTTGACACAAATACATATTAATAAATGACATTTTGATGTTTGAAAGTCTCTAGGTTTTGACATAAATACAGATATAAATGTAAAATTAAAAAATTCAAAATAATGATTTTGACCTGTCAATACTGTAGCCTATTTTGCCGTCAATACTGCCGACGTTGTCTTTGTTGTAATCAAATCAGTATGTTTAACATGAAGTATACTGCTTGAGTGCAGTAAATCAATTGGAAACATCCAAGTGTACAGCAGCAGCAGCGCAGTGTCAGACACGTTTCTCGTTGTAAGACAGAAAAATCCACGCAGGTGTCACGCAGCTGACAAGCAACAGAAACCCACGCTCACGCCACGCATCCAGTCTGTCGCCGGCCTTATTTTTGCAAGTGAATTGTAGGAGGAATTCATCTAAGTGAGAACAAAGCTTACAGTAATGTGAAAACCACCTCCAAAAAATTAAAACAGCATGTGTGTCCGTGTGTGTTTTTGTGAGTGTATAAAGGGTAATGGTGTCTGTTGATGTACGGTTTGGATGTACAGTCGTTTTTGGTATTTAACAACATTCTGTATTCTTCTCTATGTTTCTGATACAAAGCTCCATCATTTTACAAAAGGCATGGCAACAATCTACAGTTTTTTCCATTAACAAGTCACACAGTTCAAAATTGAATGGTCTTTGAAAATGAGTTTTTTTTAAAAAGCGGGCTCAAATGAGTTAGAAATGGTCCAGCCACAGAATAAACTTTACTTGTTGCCCAGGGGTAATGTCAAGCCCTGGCTACTACTGTACACACCAGAGCTTCCACCTCCACTGAATTAATGACCTGAAATGTCTGAATCTGCCTAACTCAGCTCAGCTAATTAGGTTTACCAGTCATTTGCTTAATGGTAATTAATAACAAAAAACAGTATGTTACAAAATCAGCAAATAACACTTGCACGTTTTGTCAGTTAGGAAATGTTTGGACGCAAATGGCTAAATCAGTTAATATTATCTGAGGGGGTGGGGTGCAACTGAAAAATGTGGGAGAATGCAACCAGCACTGCTGGTCATAGACCAGGGTGAAGTTACCTTGAAATGTGATAATCACCACCTGGATGCACATTTTATGAAAAGAACTTGATTGAAATGAGTTTGAAGTAGATATTTACCAGCTGGGCTCTTATTTTTATATTAATAAATCTGTGTTCATAATCATCAATGGCTCTCATAAGAGGGTTATTTTAGAGAAAAGTACAGAGCCACAGCTTTGCCTCTCCATCTGCCCTCCAAAATATCCAGTGTGTGAAATCCCCAGTGGATCACACAGCTTGAATATATCTGCCTGGCTATACTGTATAACATGGAACACACCACAAAACAGATTTTATTCCAACTGAATTACTGTTTTTACTGATCCGATCATATTCAATTTCCATACATTGAGCAAGACTCACAGAGAAAACAGAGGAAATCAAGGACCCATTGACACATCTCAATCATATTAAAAATGTTCCGGGGGAAACCCTGTACTGTATATGTATGACAATATACCACTGCTCAACAAAACACAGTAGAAGTAAATTTTGTAGCTCCACTGACCTGCCGATGAGTAGGAACTCTCCTACCAGTGCCTGGCGTCTCATGGCCATGAGGATGTTGCGGACAGTCATGCCTTCACAGAAACATGCCACCACCCTGGCCTTGGGCAGGTGGCCCCTCAGTCTCTCCAGCAGCCGATCAAAGCTCTGCTCTCCAGCATTGCTCCAGATTTTGCCTAGGGGAAACATGTCAGACAAATACAAACATGGTCTGTGACGGATGCGATATGCATCTCTGTTGCTTCATGTGTTGTGAAGTGTTGAGTTTCTTTTGGGGTTTTCTTTTGTCACATTTTCTCCATTTCATTATGCTCAAGTGTCAACCACTTGACACCCACTGTGTGAAATGGCTCTTTACAAGGTGATATAACAACAGGCCAATCTTTACTGTAAAATATATATGTCTTCTTGTTTAATAGATGTCTGGAAGCTGAAACGGCAGGTCAATTCATTTCAACTGCTGACACCATGGTGTCCTTGTTTGACAACATGTAAAAAGGTAATGAGATGCAAGTGCTGCTAATGGCTATTTGTGTGAAAATACTAACAAACCCTTACAGAAACTGCACACACACTAAAATGCAATGCAATTTCTTCCTCAACTACAAATTGTCTGTAATATTTGGATCAATAATTGCTTAGTTTACTGTGGTTGTATTGACCAGATTATCTTACCAGAGTGGGCAATACAGATGCCCTCCTTGGCTGCCATGTCCTTGAACGCTTCCATCCCACTTTCACCATAGTTGCCTGGAAACCCACAGAAAGGGTAAGGGATATTGCATTAACTTTGTTTTGTTTTACCCAAACAGCAGAGGAACATGGATGGACATGGTTGGAATGATTATTGTCATCGGGAGAGGGAAAGAGGGAAAGAGGGAGAGGGAGAGGGAGAGAGAGATGAGCACTGATCAGAAACTGAGAATGATATTAACTATGTACAGACACAGTGATCCCAGCCTCGCCATAGAGACTGGCCGGCACAGGCAGACCTGGCTGCCTGGAGAAGACTACTGTCTACAGAGAGAGAGAGGTGGAGACAGAGCAACACTTCCTGCTACAATGTAGCACATAAAGATATTAGAACACAGTTCTTTATGAAAATTAAATCTAAACTCACAGATTTTGATACATTCTCTGACCAGAATGCAACATCTACTTGGAGAAACTAGTGTCAGCACTGTAGAAGCAGCCTGATATGTGTGTGCATGTCACAGCCTAAGAGACAACCTGCACGACACATAACATTCTTCTCACAGCTCACTCTTACCTGCTCATTTACTCCTCTTCTTCATGTGTTTTCCATGTTTTTTCTTTCTTACATTTGACACAACAATCTTATATTAAAGGTATAGTGGAGGATTTTCTTTTTCCGGATGGATCATCAAGACTATTGGTCCTCCTAGTTGTCAATCATTCTGGGATATGTTTACGTAAGGCCGTCGTACGTGCCGTGACAGGTCAGCGAGCAGACGGCCACGGCGTCCGACCATAGACAGTATATAAAAACCTCCGACCGCTGCCAGTGCCTCCCCGCTCTCGGCGATAGCTTGTTTGTTGGCCTGTAGCATGCTAAAGTTAGTTATAGAGAGATGCTTGTCGTAAATAGATTTCCACTTACCGGTGGTGAGTCTGACATAGTGGAAAAAGTGGAAAATCTTCTTTTGGAAAGTAGGCTTGTAGAGCCATGCCGACAGCAACTTGTAAACAGAGCGGGCACGAGGAGAACTAGGCTCGTGTATGCTCTCTCGTGCACACGTTTAATAGGCGTACCTTCTCTGGAGCATTTTTTCAAAAAGTGGAGAGGGCGGTTCTTTTCTAAAATTCGGGAAAATCCTCCATTATACCTTTAAGATATTTGTTGTTGCTTCTTTATTGACCCTAAACAAATGAATTATTGACAGACAGACAGACAGACAGACAGACAGACAGACAGACAGACAGACAGACAGACAGGTACAATTACAAACACCTATTTTTACAATCTATGGAACACACAGGCCACACTCATTTCTGGAGAAAAAACACCAAACTTGATAAGATAACTGACATCCATAATAGTATTAGTAATGATGGATATTTTTTAGCAATATGCTCATCTAAAAGAAATAAGCTTTTGATGAGATGAGCAGGTTTTAGCAAGTTTCCTGAATATTAGTCTCACATTGCCAGACCTTCCTCCATAGAGCTGCGAAGGAGGGTCTGGCTAGTCAACACAGCATTCCGGGATGTGAGAAAAACATGGTTTATTGGCATTTCTTTAAACCAATCACAATCGGAGCAACGGCGCCTCTGCAAAATAGCCTCAGGAGGGAACTTGTTTGGGTGGAACAAGTGTACGTTTAAAAGTTGTTTTAGTCGTGCAATAGAAAACTCTGATTGGACAGATAGTCTAGCTAGCTGTCTCAATTTACCCTGCAGAGATCTGAGGAGCAGTTAACCGATAGTCCTCATAAATCCACCGGAGTTTAGAATGCCAGCACAAAGAAAGCGGAAGGTGACGGACATCCGGCCAAAATAAAAGACATCCGGTTGAATTTCCGGCAGCACCTGAACAATACCGGAATTGTAACGTCGTGGATATACTGTATACTACCTGAATATTAATATAAATTTTGAACACATCATCACAGTTTTATCAGTTACAATTATGGTACCTTTATAGGACTAGCCCCCCCCCCCCCCCCCCCCCAATTAACATTATTTATTCAATTCAAGTGTGAACTGGCTTATGCTAACTATAACACATTTTCGAAATTCTCACTAATAGACATTAGACAATCATTTGTGATGGAAAAGATGACAGTTAAAGACCTGATCCCTTCTGTTTTTCAAAAACATGCCCACTGCAGTAACTCGCCTGCTACTGCACTACTCATGAAAGCTCAAATTTATGTCAGAGAAAGCGTCTCCCCACTGTGGCACCCGTTTCTTTGCCAGAGAAAGTGGGTGACCTGGAATTTATGCTAATAAATGGTTGTACACACTGGCAGAGAATATGATAGGATTCCCTTTTTTTAATTTATCTTTCTCCCTTTTTTTTACCAGTGTTTCTCTTTTCTCACTCAATGAGGTTGTTACCTCTTCTGATGTTTCCTCCTTTTTACGGAGAAATAGAGTGAGAGAAGGATAGAGGGAAAAGAAGGGAAATCATGGCGGAAAAGGAGAGCACAGAAAGAAAATGAGAAAGAAAGGGAAATGTACACAGTAAGTAGAAGAGGTCCCACAATCCCTGACTCCTGCATCTGAGTGTGTGTGTGTGTGTGTGTGTGTGTGTGTGTGTGTGTGTTGTTGTGTGTGTGTGTGTGTGTGTGTGTGTGTGTGTGTGTGTGTGTGTGTGTGTGTGTGTGTGTGTGTGTGTGTGTGTGTGTGTGTGTGTGTGTGTGTGTGTGTGTGTGTGTGTGTGTGTGTGTGTGTGTGTGTGTGTGTGTGGTCAGGACAATGATGAGTGTGGTGGAGTGAAGTGTAAAGTCCTGTTATTAGTGTCTCAGTGAGAGGAACGGGAGACAGATGGTACAGACCGTCCTTCCCCTGCACACATTTACACAGGCACTCACGCACACATTCATACTGTTACCATCATCAAAATCGATAAAGCTTGTAACCTACTTCACTCTGGTCTCAACAGGGATTTATGTGTGAGACATCACTCATCTCTCTCTCTCTCTCTCACACACTCTCAGTAAGCCTGTCATGTGTCTCTTTATCACTCCGTTTCCGCCTCTCAATCTCTCAAACATTCATGTACTACTTTACATTACTAGAACGCTCTTACACAAATAAACTTATGCTCCCATCACTCCCAAATAAAAAAAACACCCACACACATTCATCCGTTTTAAATAAACTGAAGACTACAACCAAACAATAGAGGTCAAGTCTGTCCTCTCTTCCTCACTACTGCCTTCAAAATTAGCTTTATTTTACAGGATACTTTTCAGCAAACATTGAAATGATCTAGGCTAATTCACACATACACATTAAAGGCACCCATTTGTCACTTAATTTGACAAATATTTACCTCATATGGCAAGCATTAAACTATGTCGTCTATGTCACTAATCATCAAATGTTGACATGGATTGTGAATAAATACGATATACATAAATGAAAATGAACACAAAATCTTACACTCCTCTTTCCAGTTCTTTAAGTTGAGTTCAGCATTGTATACCTGCATTTCCTGCTTACTTCAATTCACCTTGCCCACCTACTCTCTATTGCCTTAAATCATGCCTTTCATCCAATCACACAGGCCATACTCCACATAGGTTCACCTACACACAACTAGTAGCCATTATCTCCTGTGTTGCTCCACTGTGACCATCACATTTTGGAGCAAACACCTCAGATACAGTACATTTATCTCAAACTCTCTCCTCACATGTGGTCACACCCTGTTTTCTTTATACCCCTTTACCGCTTAGTGCTTTTGTCCCTTTTACCTATTCCTGGTCTCCTCTACAAAGCTGGTTCTCTTTGATACCTATATCTAAAGTTACCATTTCAATGATAAACAAAAAGAACAAAAACAGCTTAAAGAAAAATGTTCAGAGAAACATTAAAGATTAAAAGGACAAAAGTCCTTCCTCGCTGTGTGCTTCTCACATGTATGCCCATCTACCCTCATTTTCTTTAATCTCTCTTCCTCATCTTGTTATTCCAACATGAAAACAAATGCAAAGCTGAAGGCTCTCCATGCTCTCCATGCTTGCTCTCCATGGAGCTCCTCCTCCTCTAGCTACTTGCTTCTTCTACCCCAGCTTTCCCTAGCAGCAAATCAGGCAGTACAATTTAAGATACAGACACAGGTGCTTCTGGTGCTTCTGTGTCTTTTCCCCCATTGTTTCCATCCCTTCCCTCTCACCATTCCTCCATCCTTCTCAATTACCACCTCTTATCAGGTCTATTACATGCAATTACATGTTCCCTCCCTTTCCCCTCTTTCCCTTCCTTGTCTGTTTCCCCTTTTCAACCCTCATTCCCTCCGGTCACAGCTTTACCCAGAGAAAAACAACATGCAGAGAAATTTAAACATTATTAAGTAAAGGGCATGCTCCTGCCCTTGTACCCTATTCGTCTTGATCACTCTCCCTTTCTTGTTCTCTTTAAGTTCTCCTCGATCCTCACCAATGAACCCACCACCCCATATCACATCTGGAGTGCTACAACAATGTGCAGCTAAATGTCAAACACAGTAATATCCTGTGCCAGACACTCACACAGAGTTAAACAAGGTTACAGAATTACATGGTTAATAGAACACACACATAAACACAAATACATAACAGCATGCATCAGCACACCGATATGCACAGACTCATCTGTATAACATATTGTGTTTGATTAAGTATCAGCATCAGTTGTAAAGTTAGTGACAGACATATTATACCTTGTAATGTTGTCACTTAAAATTAGGGATTTTATACAATAAAATGTTGCTGGAAGCAATAAATGTTTGTCCTTTTTGCTTGAAAAAAATGACTTCAACTATTTATCGATTATCAGAATAGTTACAAATAAAAAATAGATCATAAAATCAGTGATGCAAATCTATTCTGTAGCTTGCAGATGGCAAGCAAATAATTAGCCTGCACTAATTTAGTCTGGTAAGACATGAACAGCCTCACTGAAGCTCTTAGAGTTTGCAGTGACAATTACAAATTTGTTTATTCTAACATATGTATCTCTGTATAACATTTTTGTTCTTTCTAGCCCTGTGAGTCATCCCGCAGGCCTCTAATGTCAGTTAGTAGCTCAGTTCAAACCACTAATTGAGTGTTATTAGGTGAGAACAAACTCACAGACATAAAGGGGTCACTAGCCATAAGGACTTTTAGACTTGTAGTCATAACAAAATAGCGGTTGGCTATATTTTGATGAATTTCAGATGGTATGTGCATGTCGGTTATCCCATTTTTTGCACATGAATTAGCCCCAGGCCACAGACAGGATGCATAACAGTAGTTTTATAACCTTAATCAACTCCGATTCTACCAAGCAAACTCTGGATCTAGAAATCTACAATTTTTCTGCCCAGAAACCATTATTGTAAATACATACACGTACAGAGAAACAAACAAACACACAAACATGTACACACAGGTGCACACTATTTGCACCGATGCATGCATGTGCTAATATTCCTGTACAATTGCAGGCAATTACATGCCTGGTATAATAAACAATTGCCCTGCACATATATCTTCCAGTTAATGTTTTATCATGGCTCAGACATTTTTTCCCCCTTGATTACCTGACTATTATCTGTGAGAATAGGAAATCTCTATATACTCCGAAACTCTAAATACTCCCTCTTAGATATCGAGGATAGCAAGAGGGATGGCAAACCATCTATCCATCTTAACAGAACCCATTAAATGGATTCCCAATCTGAGCCTGAGCCAATTTGAGTAGATGTAGTCCTGTGACCCAGGCTCATTAAAACACAGAATAGCTTGTTATATGGGGACCCACCAGAAACTGGCCCATGACCCACTTTGTATGTTTACCCTTAGGCAACAGTGCCAGAGACGACGGTAAAAACGCGAGCATATTCAGTCAGTCATTCTCCTCTTCCCCCTTCATTATACCTTTCTCTGCACTGCCCTCCCCAACCCATCCCAGTTTCATCCTCCTCAGAGAGAGAGAGAGTGGAAAAAGAAAGAGAAAACAGAGGGGAGGGGAGAGGAGTCAATAAAGACAAATAGGAGAATGATCTGAGAGAACGTGAGAATGACAAAAAGGGAGCAAGAGTAAAGAGGAAGAGTTGACGTCTTGATTGCTTGGGTGACACATGTCAAATTTCATGTCAATAAAACCCATTGAGCTGAATTGTGCGACAGAGGGGAATGAGAGGGAGTCAGAGAAAGAGTGAAACAGTGGAGGATGATAATGACTCTCTTCAGAGGAATACTAAATGAACACTGAAACCCAATTGCAACCATGTGTGTGAATTACTAATAGTTTGTTTTATGATCGACTGACAACAGACTGTGATCAATATTGTACAGAATATGCACACATTTTATCTATACAGTCAAGTGCATACATATGAGTAATAATGGAAGTAGATGACGGAGGATTAAAGAAGAATGCTGACAAAGGACAATACCTCCCATCCCTTCACAGCGCAGAGTACAGCAGTTGAGCACCTTCAGCTACAGGCTGCTCTCCCCAAGGTGCTCTACAAAGACTTAATTCTACGAACTATTAGACTTCACAACTTCTCCTCTGTTTAAGCACAGGCGTCAGTATTTCTGCTGAAGTTCCTCCTATGACTGATGAGTCCCACAGATTTTAGATCTCAGCTCAACGAACATTATATATAGCAGTAATACATGTAGTATTTTGTTATGTTTACGTAATTGGCCTTTCAATTCCCTTTACACCGTTTAATCACATTATATGCAACACAGTTCATCTGAGTTGCTATGTTGCACTGCCTAACGACTATCCATCCATCTACATATCTATCTTTTGTGTCTGATTTCTTTATGTCTCACCCTTTAGCTCAATAAAATAAAATAATAATGCGAAAATGACAAAAGGAACAGAGGACCTAACCAAAGAGACTTTTTTGCATTACAAATGGAACAGAAACGGTTCTAAAATCCACGCATCATATGCATTCATTTGGACATGTATGAATACATACTATCTCCCAATGAGAAAGTAATACTCACAGTATTCCCATCTCCAATTATATTATGTCATTACATCAACGTAATTACCGTGCTGATATTACATGTATTATTCAGTTTCTTGCATATCTGTTTCTATCATCTCTTGCCTCCAGATGCAAAATGTTAATGCAGAGAATTAATGAGTCTTTATAAACTCCAGCAGCTCGATTACACTCTCTCAACCATCCCCCCCCCACCCACACACACACACACACACACCTCTGTCTTCTGTGGTTTTCTGGCACCATTATCATTGCTTTCCCCACTCTCTCTTCTTCCTTTGTTCCCCATCCCTCATTTTTCTTCTTCCTTTTTTCCTTAACCCTTCATTTCCTCCCTTCCTCCTGCGTTTTCCTCACTGCCCTCCCCTCCCTCTACCCCTTCTCCCTTCTTTCCTCCAATGTCCTCCCTATCCCTTGCCTCTCTTCCTTATCTCTCACACTCTTTTCCATCCAGCATTCCGTCTTGACTCTGCCACCCTCCCTCTCTCCGTGTTTGAGAAGGCAGCATTCAACCTTGAGGACCAGTTCAAGGTCAAACCCGCTTTTGTCTGAGGAAATACAAAGACCAATAATTTTCTGACAAATACACACATTTGCACACACAACCACAAGTACCATTTTAAAAGACAAATGCCTTTCTTTACACACGTGTGTGCGCGCGCACACACACACACACACACACACACTGAGACCAGATGCATGAACACCGTTAACACACACACACTTTCAAATGCTGTTGTAATGCCCTCAGGCAATGCCAGAGGCCAGGATCCAGAGTCTCTCTCTGTGTGTGTGTGTGTGTGTGTGTGTGTGTGTGTGTGTGTGTGTGTGTGTGTGTGTGTGTGTGTGTGTGTGTGTGTGTGTGTGTGTGTGTGTGTGTGTGTGTGTGTGTGTGTGTGTGTGTGTTCAACAAGCTCTCAGTGGACACAGACAGACACAGTTACTGCATTGTCCTCTAGTTCCTGTAGCTGCTACACTATCTCCCACCAGTAAACCAGCTGACTCAACTCACTACCACCTTCAGTGTGAGTGAGTGAATAAGTGACCAAGTGAGTTTGTTCAGTGCATCGCCATGCCTATATAATCACATACATAAAATTCAATCATGTTTTCCTTTCACTTTGAATTTTTTTTGTCTATGGCACACAATCCTTCTCCAGGTCTCCATATGTTTCTCATTCATCATTGAGGATTTATGCATACATTTTGAGAAGATTCATTATACTTTGAGGTCAATCCCATCTGACACCATCATCACAAAAGTTCCTTTTCGTGAAGCAACATGTCTTCACAATTGAACATTTAAAAGCAATCAATGACTTTCCATTTGGACAACTGTTCAATTCATTTTAAGTCACTCTGGATAAAATCCATGTAAATGAATGTAATGAGGAGTCAAGAATGCAGTATAAAGAGTAAGTTAGAGAGAGGAGGAGAGAACAAGAAAAAGGAAAAGGCAAGAGTCTGTGTGTGCATGTCTGAACTTGGAAGAGGAGTTTAAAAGCCAGAGACAGTGTGTGTGGGTGGTTGTACCTTCAGTGTGTATAGCAGACACGTAGCTCCAGTTGTATCTCTTGACAATGTCCACCATAGCTCTTGCCTGTTGGGCATCTGAAGGCACCACCCGCATAAAATACTTATAAAGGCTCTGAAACAATGGAAATAAAATCAATAACAAGAAGAGTTATTCAGGAGTAAGGATGGGCATGATTAATCGACGATCGACGATTGATCATTAAGAATTTCGTCGATCACGTTAATTTGTCATCGATTAAACTAATGCAGGTTGCGTTGTGTAGTGTGATTGCAGCAATGAAATGATTTCCAGTGTGTCATCAGCAATTAAACATTTTACCACCCGGGGGCGCCATAGGCTGCTCAGTTAGCTGCGAGTTACGTTTTGATTCAAAGTAAACATGAAGAGGTCACGGCGAAGTGTAGCGTGGGACCATTTTGATTTAAAAAAACAACTTAGTTCACTGCAAACACTGCGACGCCGTGTATAAGTACAACACGGCCACGACTCAAATGATGTACCGCACAAAGTGCATCCGACCCTGGTTAACGTCGGTGGCGGTGCGTCCTGCTCTCAGTCTCAACCTAGCATCAACTCGGCGTTATCACGGAGGAGCTGCGATGCACAACGAGCAGAGGAAAATTACCGGAGGGATCTGCACGTTCATTGAGATGGATATTGGAACCAGCATTTCACATTCCGTCACGACGTACCATCACCGGACTGGTAGAAACTCACTACGAAACGAAGAACGGAATGAGGTTCCCTGGGCCGGGCTGCCAAGTTAGCGCGGAGGTAGCTACCAGCTTAATACCAGTATTAAGGGAACCTCAGACCCAAGATCATGTCAACCTGCTTATTTTTCTCAACAAAAACCAGTAGACTGGTGCAGAAGTTCTATGTGAGTAACTGGTTATTTTATATTAGGCTTTGTCCGTGCCTTGGATAGTTTTGAGTTACATTTTGACAAAACCTGTCAGATCTAAGTAGTATTATGTTTTTGGTTAAATTGTGGTTAAGTTACTATTGAACATGATTATTTTTATTTATTATTTTGGAACAAACGAGGGTCTCTGTTTAACAACGCCGGCTCGCAGCAACGGTTCCGCTGCTAAATTAAACACCGCAGCGCATATATCTTTAAGTTTAGCCGAACCTCCAGTTTAACTGTCACACATTGTTCTTCTTGTAATTAAGATCTCATCGAGGTAAAAACATGCTGTATTTTTGTATTTTCATTGCGTTTTTAATTTATAAAAAGTTAAATAAATAATTAATTTTAATATAAAAATATTAATGATTAATCGATAATTGATCATTAATTCTCCCGACGATCGACGAAGAAAATTTAATCGAATGCCCATCCCTATTCAGGAGCATAGTAGAACAAGTACTGCGTAATTCTACATAATCAAATTAAAGTTCCATTAAAGTAGCAGTGATACATTCTCTCTCTAATATTCACAGGCCTGTTTCTGTACAACTTAATGACAAACATTTGTCTACAGGTACATGGTCTCACCTTATCGCTGAGGTCCATACTGGTGGCAGAGTAGGCAATCTGTGGTATGTTGAACAGCTGTAGAAGGTTCTGGACCTGAATGGCCACTGAGCTTGACCCTGGTCCAATTAAACCCACAATGGGTTTCTTTCCCCGCATTGGAGTGGCAGAGGGGTCTGCACACTTCATTGTCGCTCCTCCCGCTCCTCCTCCTCCTCCTCCTCCTCCACCTCCTCCGCCTCCTCCTCCTCCCCAGGAGCCTCCGCCACCCCACTCCTCTGCGTCATCAGAAGAGACTAGTGAATCCCGTATGAACTCGATGCTCTGCTCCAGAGCCACAGCCGAGTGCCAACAGGAGTCCCGGATCTCACAGCCCAGGGAGATGTTGGGAAGGATGTACGGGTCAGCGTTGATGCGGTCCAGTGTGTGCATCATGGCCTCCACCCTCTGGATTCCATACTGCTCTCGCACCGCACCACACTTGCGCTCATGTACCTGTGCAGAAAGGGTGGAAGAAACTAAATCAAATCAAAGCCGAACTGGCATTTAGATAATAATGTTGTTGAATGTTGTCACTACTAATGATGTCGTTCATTATTCAGACACATTTAAATGTGTGTAGCAGCCTGGAGGAACAGTAAGACACATATTTAGGTTTGTAACACTATGCTTTACTATTGGACTAATATAATAAACCTAATAAAAAAATAAAAAAACCTTAAATGTCAGTGGGTGGCTACAGGTTCCTGGGGAAAATACGACACACAAATCATCCTGCAGACTTACAGATGCAAAAACACAAAATTACCTTGTCAGCAGGAGGCTGATGATGGACGGAGAACAACGCTCCAATGATGATGTCTCCAGGTATGTGTGCTACAACCCGCCGTTCGGACTGGGCAGAGTCAGCTTGATAAGATCCCACCCAAAAGGAGAGAACTAGCAGCAGCCAAAGCATCATCTTGGTCCGTTGAGGTAACAAAGGAGAAGCAGATCTCAAATGTGTTGCGTAGAGCCGTCACAGGAAACTACTCGTCTGAGAAACACTTTTCTTGGCCATGGCAAGAGCTTGTGGCACAGAGGAGTTAGTGAGAATGGATAATTTCAATATATTCCTTTCTTCTGGTCTTTGTTTCCCTCCGATTTCACGGTTGGACCATCACCTCAACAGCAGCGACAGGTGCAGCAGTGCGACCTGGGAAATTCAAAAGAAAATCTGGGCTAAGTCTTATTGGCTGAAACAACTTCAGGCTCTCCCAATTATAAGGTAGAGTTGGTATCCATGGTAACAGGTAACAGACAGACATGTTCACATAAACCTGTGAGCAGAAAAGATTCGGTTAGAATTTGAACATCTTAGTGGGTGCCGGATTTCACAGCCACGCTGGCCACACATGCTTGTTTGTAGTTTGATCCATTTACTTCTATAATAATCACAGTCTGCAGACACAATCTCACAATCTTTACTTAAGCTTGACAGACCCTTAACTTAACATTCTTTTTCACATATACATTTAGAATCTTTAAATAATAATATTTCCTCTATAACCCATTTCCATTCACACCTTGTCATTTTAGCTACTACTAGCAGAGATAACTGTATAAAATTAAAGCCTGAGTACATTCACTTGACAGTGTTTGTGTGCACCCATTTCACAGCAAATGTTAATCTCAGCATACTTAATGTTTAATTTAAATAGGGATGCAAACTGTGCAAATTAAATCTACATAATGGCCACTGCATTGGCCATTATACTGACCAACATAATAAGCTGTTACTGTCTGTTCTTAATTAAGCTTAATGTGATGACTACAGAATCAGCTCTAGACCAGTACTCTTGATACTTGATTTACGTATGGAGGCTTTACTAACTCTGGCCCAGCCTTATGGCCCTGCCCTGTTCTTCCTCGTTCACAGCTCTAAATCACTGTGACAGACCAATAGAGTCACCATAGTCACCACTGTGTCAACAATTATATCAATAACACAATCGCAACATCGGATCACACCTTACCGCTGCTGTGAAGAATCTTTGGCATTAGTTTCCTCCCCCAAGTAAACTTTAAAGTAGCCATCCCTCTGCATTAATGGGCAAGTCTTATAAATTGCTTAACCTCAGAGCTACACAAATACTTTACTTCACTGCAATGGAGCAATTTCATTGACCATAAACAGGAGGGAAGCTGGCACAGTTTAGGCAGCAGAGGATGGCATTCACTGCTTATGCATTACAGAATCAAGGTCGTGACAGGGATGTTGGTGGTTAGCTGAATTGGGAAAGGATGGAGAGAGAGAGAAAAGGGAGAGAGAAATGAACGTGGAGTGTAGGGAAATATAGAAATAGAGGATGAGGAAGAGCAGGAAACAGAGCAAATTAGATGAAGAGACAGAAGGAGAGAAGCGGAAAGAGGGAATAAGGGGGAAAGAAAGAGAAAGGGGAAGTACATGGAGATAGAGCCAGAGAGGGAGATAAGAAAGGAAACGGAAGATAAGAAGAGAATGATAAAAAGAGGCATCAGGGGACAGAGAGTCTCACTGAACGTAATTAACATGACAGTGTCAGGATGGCAACAGAGCTAACTGCTGCTCCAATAATGAACAAATCAAACTAAACTCGGCTCTCTCTCTCTCACACGCACTGTCTCTACCAATGACGCAATTGTGTCTGTCTCCCATTCTCTAGATCTACTGGCACACTGAAGTTACAAATATGATTCTCCTCGATTCTGCTAACTCAGGCAAGACACATTCCCACTCATAAAAAATAATTTCACCATGTTTCTCTCTCCCCAAGACAAGCCACGGTTTCATTTGCAATCCTGTAATGCATGTATGCCTCTCTCACACACTCAGTCACATACATGCTGTGTCTCTCTGTCACGCTCCCCCTCTGCGTCGCTCTCAGTGTGTAGGCCAAACTGTAGCTGAAAGGAAAAGAGAAGAAAATCCTCATTCCCTAAACAAACATCTCGCACACGCCATTAGGCATTTATATCTCTAGTTCCAGCTAAACTACGCACAAGGGCATTATAAAACCTTCCAAATCAACTTTAACGCAGACAGACAACATAGGCAGAGACAAACATGCTCTCTCCCTCTCTGCCTTGCTTTAATTCAATAAGTTCCATTAGCTGCTGACACACGGTTTTATGTGGTGAGAAAGCATTTAATTTACTGCGCATTAAAACGGAGACAATAACAATTGCAATTTACCTAAAAGAATCCCTTGTATGCAAACACATTTAGTTTCTCTATCTTGCTCTGAATGACACACAGGCGTTTGTGTTTGTAATTAATGATGGCAGAGGGCAGCATCTGGAGTTATTGTTTTTTCATCATCTGAGCAGCTTGACTGTAAAAAACTTTTCTAACTGCATATTTTGAAAGATTAAATGAGGCACAGCAAAGTAAGACAAATCTACATCAGGCATATACTGACCGCAATTATTCGCCACACACGAGACATAAACATGCTAATGGAAAATGCAGGCATCTTGAATGCCCTACAATGATAGGTGTGCATTCGCCCACATTATCTTAAGAGTGAGCAGGATCTTCCATCACCCTCTTCTCACAGTGATGTGCTAACAGCAGAAAATGCAGGGATTAATGGAGTACCAGCCTAAGAGTTTGACATGTATAACATCTTTACATAAAGTATGTCTGTGTCTGTCTGTGAATATAAGACATATCGCCTTCTGGTCAAAGAGGAAAACTCAGGGGCATGAATGTTCAACAGAAACATAGAACAATACATATCGTAGTGGGTCTTAAATTATTTTCTGGCAACTAAAATGGGTTTTACTGCTTGTTCGGTTGTGTACACAATTTAAGGAGACAGCAATATGTTGGGAAGCTTCAGTTATTCAGGGAAGGCTTTTGCTGAGTGGGCATGTGACAATGTGTCTCCATGTGACTCTTGTTCCCGAGGGGACAGGGGTACTATTTTTTGCACCTGAGCCTCAGGAAACAAGGTGCATCAGTATGTTTTAAAACGTTTAAAAGGTCGTTGTTTTATCATCAACTACTGCCTTGTTTCTGGAATGATCTAAGTGCCATTATGAGCTGTTCCTGGTGCTCAGACTATGGACATCACCAAGGCTAGGAGATGCCAACACTCACAATATTCAGGTTTGTATCTCTTGTGTATCTTACCTGACTGCTACAGCCAAATAGATATTTCTCAGTCAGTATGAGCATATGGGGCAATAAAGGTCAGGAAGGTGTCAAACACCATCAGAATCTCTAAACCAAATTCAGTATGTGATAAGCCAATACCTACATCACATAGCTAACAATATGTCACTGTAAACTTACTGTTGAGAACTACTGACTATAGGCTATCTCCCTATGGGAATGTTATACAGTCTCAATAATGCATGCATGCATAGGCATTGTCACCTGCAGCTGCACATCAGACAAGGTGTGACACAGCGGCGCTTTCTCTCCCAAACAAGCTCTGACCTTAAATCACTTCATCCTGCAATGTTTTCAACACAGACTTGCAGCATACACTGGCATCCTTCTTATTTGTCGGTTTTCAGTGACCTCACTGTATTTTACATTTTCTATTAGGTACTGTGGTTTTGTTGATGTTAAATAGCGTCCCTATGAATACATAAATACATGAATTGACTTGTGTGATATGATGTATAGCCTTAATTAATGACTGACATACACGTACAGCGTCTGATCAACCTGCCTCTCTCCAAGGAGAAATCAAATCCAGAGACAACAACAATGATCGACTGGCGCAGCATCCGTCAACCGCAATGGGAGATCAGAGTCCATCATTTGCACCGAATCAAACACACACACGATGTTTTTTTGTTGTTGTTTTTTTTTTTACAATCGAATGGTGCAAAGCATGACAGAGACACTGTCTGAAATGAGCATGGTCACAGCATGCACAGATGAAAGCCGGGTTTCTGATCCCTCTCTGTCTTATTGACATGACTGTATCTCTTATACATTGTTGCAACTGGCTGCTCTTTTTAACTAGGTTACACGCTTACGGGATATAACCTTTATGAATACTGCAAGAACAATAGGTAATAGCAAAGTGCGACAAAATCACTCTGAGCAGAATATTGAGTAGGGTAGACCGGATAAGTCTCTGAAGAAATACGGTGGTCTTTCATAGGGTATATTTCTGCAAAATCTTAAAAGTCAACATTACCTTATTGAAATATGTCTCTCTGCCGTCATCGGCACGGTCCCGCTTGATGAGTAGGTTTTAAGTTAGTATCACAGAGAAAAGATACTGCCGATAATATGTAGTCCAATGTCTGTGCAGCCTCCGAGCTCCCTCCGTTTTCCAGTCACGCACACCTGAGCCTGTCTCCAAACACCTCTCTCCTTCATCCCACCCCTTTTCCCTCTCCTCTGCCCCGCCTCTCCTAAGCCCTCTCCCCGCTTGCCATCCGCTCAGCTCTCTTTACCTCTCCTTATTTCCCCTCATCCTTCCCTATCTACATTCATCATCCACTTCTCCCCTTTCCTCCTAATTTCCTTCTCTCTGATTTGGGTCATTTAGTTTGGCTTTTGAACACTTGTTTTACCTCATCTATCTTGCCTATTATCCCCGTTTCAGCATATCATGTCTTCCTACTGTGGTAAGAAGTAAGGACAAACTAGAAAGAACCTTGACAAACTAGTCTGGTCTGCAGACTATAGCTAAATTAAAAGAACGGGATCTGACAACAGGGCTGTTGCTGTCAACGTTAGCTAGGCTTAACGTTACGTTATTGTCTTGCCTTAGCTTAGCGTATTTCATATTTTGTTCATTAACCATGAAACGACGAAGTTTAACGTATTAACGTTATCTGGTTGTAAATTTAAAAAAATAAATAAATAAATAATGTCAGGCTACTCTAGCTAGTTGATACGCACGTTTGGCAATATAGCATAAATTCTTCCGGAGAAGCTAGCATAGCTGGACGAAAGATTCGTCTCTGCAGTGGCTAACTTAAGCGACGCACCGAGCAAAAGTGCAGATTGTGCTATTGTTTCCCCATCAATTTGTGGTTCCACTTCCCTCGAACTCCCACTTTAACAACAACAACAAGTCGTCTTCTGATATGTTTACTTCAGCCCACTCTTACCATTACAACAGCTTTACGACGCCTGAAAGGAGGCAACAGAAATATAACACACACAAAAAACACCTGTGCCGGGTTCGAGCCAATCAGCCAATCAGAGCTGAGTTCCGGTCTCTCGTTCTGCACCTGGATGTGGTTTATTGGCACACGAACACAGCACACAGGGAGTAGTAGCCTCCTATACTAGGCTATAGGCTAAAGTCACGGTGCCAGCAGAGTGAACAATACAACAGACATAGGCTATATAGCACAGAAACAGTGATGGCAAACTATCAATCTGTTTGTGTGACTAGTGTCTTTCTGTCTATCTCTACACGTTTTTTTTTCCGTGTGCATACCTATGGCTGTATTTCTCTGTTGGTCCGCCTTCCTTTTGCACTGAACGCCTTTAATGTACTTGACCAGAGAATGGACGTAAGCTTATGGCTACATGTGTGGCGCTGTTCATATGGCCTAATATAGAATGAAGGTGGGCTGTCTGTATCCCTCTTCCTTCTCTTCCTTCTCTGATCAAATAGACATCAGAGGTGACACTGTGGGCTGGGATAACGACGCAGTGGAGGAGATCGATTACATTTGAAGTTTCATAGCGGTCACAGGAGTAAAGAGCCATTGACATCTTCGCCTTTCCACTTAAAAGACTCACAGAGATCAAATCATTAAAGATAACAAATCAATACAAATGTAATGGAAACATCCTGGTCCCCTGCAAACGTCTACAACCATAACACTGACTGCCAGCTACGACGGTACATTCAGGTTTTGCACGAAAAAATAAGGCTTGTAGTCTATTTTTAAGGGCATGCATGGCAACTTTTAATGTAATTGTTAATTTGATTTAATTAATGAATTTGTTTAATTTGACATTAATTAATAATTAAACAATATTATGGCCAATGATGGAAACATATAGTTGCCTTCCTTGCGCTTTCCTCAACTCTGGGGAATTTGTTTGGAAATGTGTCTTGTTGTATGACAGCGAATGGGCTAAACAATATCCCCTTGCAAAGTAAAAAATAAACGACTTTAGTGATACAGTATCCTACCATTCCACTAACGGCTAGCCTACATCTTGTAGAAGGAATTATAGGAGATTACAAAATATCATATGTCTACCAGCTGTCAGTGAGTAGCCTGCAAAAGACACATTTTCTCATGGGAATAGAAGTGATTGTTTATAATGGGTTTACTCATATGCCTATAATAGGTTACGTAAGGGGGGAGGGGGGAGCCTATCTGAGGAAGCGCCCCCTAGTTATAGTCACTTTGAGGTGCATTCCCATGAATGAACTTGACTTGTTCAGGAGAAATACATGCATGAGAAATTGTCTTTATACTCGGTCATGCCTACGTCAATTTCCCTCCACGAATGGAAAACAAGAGAAGTTAGGCTACATACCTTTGCTTGCAGGACAGGTGACTGCTCCTGGAGAAATACAGCATCCCTCACGCTTCCATCAGCGCATCATGCTGTCGGTGGGTAATCTACTTTTTCACTATGGCAACAAACGAACACCCCTGTCCTCGCTCACTCTCCGCCGCGCCACGCGCTCCAATGAGGAGGCTCAGTTCGCGTCACAGGTCATCCTCTCTCTCTCCCTCTCTCTCTCTCTCTCTCTCTCTCTCTCTCTCTCTCTCCCTCTCCCTCTCTCTCCTTCCCTCTCTCTCTCTCTCTCTCTCTCTCTCTCTCACCTACCTCCAAGATAGGCTACCATCTGGAGATCTATACTGATAGAGAGTAGCGGAGGAGAAAAGAATGAGAGATGGAGGGAGAGACAGGGAGAAAGGGGTATGGGATAGAAGGGTTTTAGAGCTTGGCTATGACAAGGCTTGGATTAATTTGTCAGCCAAATGCATTTGGGATTAGTAGACCATTAAAAGAGCATAGACATACACAGGCACACAACTACACAAATTATCACACTGTCTTTCTCACACTCACATGCAGGCTGGATGCAGCTTTAGCTGATGCAGTGATAGCCCTGACCTTATTAACCCTGACCTCTATCTCTCTCCATGGGAAACAGGCAAACATACCAGTGCATATGCACACATAAACATCTCTCTCTCTCGCTCTTCCTCTCTCTCACACACACACACACACACACACACACACACACACACACACACACACACACACACACACACACACACACACAATTGTGTGCAATGGTAGAAATAATGTGTTGACTTGTACTTGCCGGTTTTCAGCTTTTCAATCAACTTTTAACCAAACTAAGTGAGAAGGGAACATGAGGGTCTCAAGAAGGGCCCACAGCTCTTCTTGTCCCGTGGGCTCACTGGTGGGTTAATCCGGTCCTAAAAATGCCAAAAGTATAACGGCCAGACCATATGATCAAGTACATTACATGATGCAAATCAAGCTGGTTTGATTTTAGAAAAAGACCCAGGATATGTTCAAATCATGGTTTCATTTCAAACCATAGTTCATTTGCAACTAAATAACCATGTTTATGTAGGACATTAAAGCTGGAGCCAAAAGCTGGATCCTCTGAAGGACACTGTCCATGAAGGTGGGTGCTCCAGGGAAGCTGATGGCCAGACTGTACCTGCCCTTCCTCTTCAGACTGTTTAATCTCTATAGAGACTAAACCTAATGATGCATTCCAGCAGCTGTCTTGATATCATAAAGTCATATATTCAATCCAACAGCCAACAAAGAGGTAAATATCAGTTAAATCAGGCAAGTTATACGGCAATTCCATGACACCTTACCTGATCTTACAGTACGAGGTGTAGGCTAATGTTTTAGTTTCCCACAACATGTAAAACTGGTAAGCAATGTATCATGTATCATCATGCCTTTGGCATTGGTGAATGTAGCTGTTCACATCACATTTGGTGTTAAAAATGCAGCCTTTGATGGATCCAGCATCTAATAATCTGCTTACATGTCCCACCTTTAAGCCTCAACAAACACTTGTTATAACACTCCAGATCTCTTATCTGAAAAATATATAGTTGTTAATGTTACCAGTAAGTTGTTCAAGTATCCCCCCCTTAAATTAATCCTTGCACACACATTCTACACACTACACACACCAACAATGCATAGAGACTCCGACACAGGTTTCTGTCATCATATCATGTCCTTGATTTTCTAAATACAGAATTTGCCGGGGTCATTTCCATGGCAACCATGTAATGCTGTAGTAAAACAGAAAATCAACAAGCAGCCAATGGATCAGCTCTATTTGTCTCATTTGATGCCAAACTTTCTCTCTCTCTCTCTCTCTCTCTCTCTCTCTCTCTCTCTCTCTCTCTCTCTCTCTCTCACTCTCTCTCACTCTCTCTCTCTCCCACATAACACATTATTTGCACTTGAAACATAATAGAAGCAAATTTGGATCAATGAGCAAATTAATATTGAAACGTGCCAGAGCAGTGTGTCCAATCATGGAGAATTGGATTAAAAGGTATGATAGATGAAAATCATCCAGTTACCACGCTGTATGTGCGTAATCTGACACTGCCACTGTTAAGTAATAAGCAGAGTGTGTGGGCTACAGTGGAGTGCATCACATAGCGACAGGTCCCCTGGTTAGAAGAAAATAAGATTACAGTGACGCAACAAGGACCCCTATGAAAACTCTGTATGTGTTTGTGTATGACTGGTGTGTAACTAGTGTGCAGCACACGCATCTGAAAATGTATAGGGTAAAATTCTCTTTTTACCACACTCCTCCGCAAATCGCAAGCACAACAGAGTCAGTGTCACAGTCAGCAAATCAATTATTCAATGGCATTTCAAAATAACAGTGGTTGCCATAGACACATGGCTGATTTACAGGGTTGTCACTTGTCAGTAATATTCCCACTCTAAGTAGGACAAATAGAGGAAAAAAACTACAGCTGCGTAATGCCAATGGAGAAACGAGGACGTCAGTTATGAAACATTCCCTCTCATGTAATGTGATTCCTGCTTCATTAAATAAGTGAAGATTGGGGTTCTAATGTCACTTACCGTATTTGTTTTAAGTGAACTAAACCATACGACTGTGACATGTGGTAAACATTCACCCTCTGGTTTTTAGCTTAATCATCTTGATTGTTTTGTTTATGTCATCATCAAGTATTCACACTTCCTAAATATTTACATGATGTACTTGTACATTTAGGCCTTCTTTAAATGCGTAATACGCCTCAAATACATTTGGAAAATCTTTCCCAGTTGTTTGAAATAATGTCGCAACGTCAACTATTTTCATGTAAGACTTTGACACAAAAGGCGGATCTGTCCACCTACTTCAACATTATGCAACCCAACGCTGCAAACATGTTGAAACTAGTTAAATTACACTGTAGTCAAGTGAAAAAGTTTTACCTCATTGGCAGATTTATATCTAATTATAAAATTATTGCCAGCAAAAATGACGTGAATCTCCTTCAAAAGAAAAACCCACCGGAACAGATTTGGGTTTAGTATGTAATATAACATAACACTGTGTTTATTGTTTATTTTTTACATTTAAAGAAGAAAAATGCAAATTCATTGCACTTTAAAAAAGAGAGTATGTCCTCAGATCCTCTGGCAGGCTGTTCCAGAGGCTGGGTGCCTACAAACTAAAAGCAGCCTCAATGTCGATGTTAACTGTTGCACAGGTTGACAAGCTGTCATAGTGTCTCTGAATACCAGGACGCCCTGATAATAGGGGCAGCACACAAACTGGGGATGATGCATGCAGAATGTAAATTTCACTCTGCAGAAATGAAATAACAGAATTTGCAAAGTCCCAGTGAAAAGGGAGCCGCTCTTAAAACAGAAAATAGCTATCTATCTATCTTAGGGCTGCAACTTTTATTTTCATTATTGATTGATCTGGTTATTTATATCTCAATTGATTAATTAACTGTTTTGTTGATAGAATATCAAAAAATGCTCATCACAATATTTCCAGAGCCTATGGTGACGGGTGTCGTTTTGTCTAAACAAAAGATATTCAGTTTACTGTCACAGAATTCGTTTTTTTTTTAGAAGCTGGAACCAGTGAAATTGTGACCTGTTTGTTTAAAAAATGAAGGAAATGATGATCCTAAATAGTTGCATATAGATTTTCTGTTGATCGACTAATCCAATAATCTATTTTGTAGATCTATCTATCTGTCTCACTCTCTGTCCAGATGCAGATGAGGAGCATAGGGTCACCTGTTAGTAGGTCGTACCCTTTGACCATCTCTGATTCTGAGCCACACACACACACACACACACACACACACACACACACACACACACGCACACACACACACGCACACACACACACACACACACACACACACACGCACACACACACACACACACATGTTCTGATATTCAATCAAACAAATTCAAATTATCAATTATCTCCTTGGGTAACAAGGTGCACATCATCTCCCTCTCCAGTAGTAAAAATCACAAAGTTTGGTTTTTCCTCTGTGCAGAGAGGCAGGGTGTATTTTCATATGTATAAGCTTAAAACAAATCACATAACCATAACAAACACCACCAGCTGGTCAGATCATCAGTGTACTCCCATCTCTCCTGTCTCATTACAAATGAGGAAACTCATACCATGCTGTGACAGGCAGTCAGGAAGCAGGTCATGCTGCCCTCTTGTGTCTGGTTGGGACCAAAGAAGAAGAGATTTAGAAGAACTCTTTAGGCTACTTGATGTCACGTGGTTGTTGAAATATTCAAGAGTGAACTGCTGTAACTTGTTGTTTTAAAGAAGGTGAAATTCTGAGTAAGTTCTAAGAAAAATCTCTCTCTCTCTCTCTCTCTCACACACACACACACACACACTGTCTGCTTCTCTCTCAGAGCAGCCCTGCAGACAAGTTTATCCTGTGATGGTCATTCATGTGCGCTCCACTGCGTTCCTGCAGCGGGATAAGCTGCACCCCGTGCCTTTCTACGGCAGCATGTGACCGGCTTGTGATCCCCAGGTTTGTGCAGATGACTTTCTGCCGCCTGTACTCTAGTCTGCAAAACCAGAGGAGGCAAAGCGCTCTCTCTCTCTCTCTCTCTCTCTCTCTCTCTCTCTCTCTCTCTCTCTCTCTCTCTCTCTTTCATAGTTTTACACGTATTGTACATTCTTGTATTGTGCGGATGATCGTCACGCTGCACCACGTGGTGGTACAGATGACTAGGGCATATCAAAGAGTCCGTTATTTTATATAGGCCTATAAAATGTTTCTTAAAGCATTCTGCAACTTTCTTATAGCCTACATTATTAAATGTATATATATATATATATATATATATATATATATATATGTATATCATGAATTGCACAAAATAGCCTACATTATTCCCACCATGATCAGTAGGCCTACTGTGCTTACTGTAAGTAGCCTACAATTTATTTTAGGGTATCCTGCAGCAGGCCTACTTTGCTTAGTATTTCCAGTAGGTAATACATTGGACATGATAATCAATTAATATAGATTATATGTCACACTGA
>CM042430.1:22561936-22571936 GCA_023631565.1 Gymnocephalus cernua
AAAGAGTCAATTCTATTGTAAATGACTGCTTCCACAGTCAGGTGCCTTTAGCAGGTATTAAGATCAATAAGTCATTTGCTTGTCAGTGTGCTAGATATCATCTATCTTAGTTATATCAAAAGTATCTCAAATATGTGAGAAAGAGCACCTTAAACACTAGAAGTGAGCCCATCCAACCTATACAACTCTTTTAAACTTTCACACGTCGTTAAGAGAATTTCTTTTAAGTGAATTTTGACATGTCTGCAACGAAATGAAAGGTCTTTAGTAGAAATGAGGGCCTTTTCCACACTTCTCATCACTCTACTCATCTCCCTCCCACATAAAAACATCTATCCCTCTCTCTTCTATCATGTACACGTTTTCACTTTTTTCCCCACCTGCAGGTTTTGCCAGTCCAACGTCAGGTATGGCAGTGCCAGGCCAGAGCACAATGCACAACTCCTTGCATGTCTTCATGAACGGCTCCATGTCCTCAGTGCAGGGTTCAGCCAACGACCCCATATTCCTGCTGCACCACGCTTTCATTGACAGGTACGATGATGCACACGAACGTGTCTACTAATGACACAGGAAAATGATCACTTTGCTTCTAAATAACCACATTTTTTTTGTGATGATGAGCAAACATACATGTGTCAGAAATGGGAAAGAGGGAAGGGATAGAGGGGGGAATAATACATTGAGAACAAAAATAAAAAATAAAACAAGTAAAAAGGAAACAGTTACAGAGTAAGTGGAATAGTGAGACGGGAGGAAAAAAAGAAATTGTTGACGTAATGGTGTCTTGCACATATTCAGGTAGGTTTATGTATAAATGTCAGTTATGAAGTTATAAATAAAGACACCATGCTAAAATGCTTTTCTGACTCTTTGGAAGTTTCAAGAAATATTTAATGAGCCCTAAAACAAATTATTACTGATTGCTTTTAAGGCCTCTTAATGTTTTTATAGGAAGATAGGCAATACGTTCTTACCCAAAAACATTATTTTGAATAGCTTTTTTTTTTTAAATGTACAAGTCAAAATGTTGCTTCTCTTATGTGGAAAGTCCCTTTTAGGATATTTAAATATCTCCACCTTTCTTGTTTAATATTATTCTCTTACTCCTTTTTTTAATTCTACATTCCGTTGCCTACCTCCTTGATACTATTATATTTCTCCATTCCTTTTCTATTTTTATCAAATCCATCTTTATACATCCTTCCCCTCCTCCCTCTTTTTCCTCTTTCATCCTTCACTCCCATTTATCTCTGTGTTCCTTCCTCTCTTCTCTAGCATCTTTGAGCGCTGGCTCAGAACCCACCAGCCTCCCCGGACCAACTACCCACGTGCCAATGCCCCCATTGGCCACAATGACGGACACTACATGGTGCCCTTCCTGCCTCTCTACAGAAACGGAGACTACTTCCTGACTGATAAGGTTCTAGGATTTGAGTATGCCTACCTGTTGGACCCTGGTCAGTACAGAACAACAAAACAAGTCCAGTAAACAAGTGTGTCTACAACGTTTCCCTCATGTCAAACTGTCTCATCCTGTGTATCTCCACTACAGGCCAGAGGTTTGTTCAGGAGTTCCTGACGCCCTACCTCCAGCAGGCCCAGGAGATCTGGCTGTGGCTCCTGGGAGCCGGGGTCCTCGGGGCGCTGATTGCCGCAGTCATCGCTGTGCTGCTTATTGTTGCAAGAAGGAAGTGGAGGCGTAACCAGAGAAGGAAGAGGGTGCAAAGCTACGAAGAGAGACAGCCATTACTGCACAGCAGCTCAGAGGAAGGTTCATCTTCATATCAGACTACTATGTAGCACACACCGATACTGTACATACCGGTACACACATATGAATGAACTATTAGGGACACTCAGTATTTTCATGAAGCAAATGAACAAGATGAGTCCTGGTACAAGATTTAATTTTTATTGATTTCCCATAATAAATCTATTTCAATTGCATTTGAGATATTTACTGCTGAGACGTTGGTACCTCAATACAATGGAGATGTAGTGTATTTTTTTGTGGTCGTTAATAGCACATTTTTAATTAACTTGGTTTGCAGAGTTTTCAAATGTTTTACGATTATGTTTTAGGCAACAACAAAAAACTAAATTTCTCCTCCAGTGCATTTGGTGATGAAAGAATACACAGTGGTAGATATCTCAGTCAAAACAAGTTATAGCTACTTATCACAAGAAGTGAAGGGGAATTCTTTTTTGGGATTTATAGGCAAACTGTCCCTTTAAGTTTTGACACACACACACACACACACACACACACACACACAGCCATTTAAGTGTTCATCAGTAAAATGAAACATGTGTCAGTGTTCAAATGAAAAAGTGAAGATTCATACAGTACACTCCAGTATTTTGTGTCAGGTGAAGGCACTCACCTTTAAGTATTTACTGTCTATGAACTACTCAGCAGTCAATGACAGCAAAGGTGATGTGGTTATTCCTTCCTTTGGCAACTCTTGACTTTCCTCACTGACCTAAAACACAGAACATCCCGTTACATAAATATAATTATTACATAATTTCATTGTATGGTACTCTATTTAACTGTGATTCTTTGTTTACAAGACACATACTGTACGTAAATACTGTAAGTTTATTTACAGGCAGAGTCAAATAAATTGATTTGACTATAGCTCAAGGAAAAAGTTAGCAGGAAAGGAATTGGTTTAGATCATTTCATCAAGTCAGGCCAGGTCTGCTGTACTGTAGCTGTAGTGATGGCTCAGGTTGTAAAAATCACGTTATTTGCCCCGTCATACTGAATAAATCAGTGTCAGAACAAAGTCTTTACTTCAAAATTACCTCTTTCTCTTCATTACTTAAGTTCATTATAGTAACTGAGAACTAAACTGCTTTTCTAGATGTTATTTGAATATCAAGAAAAAGGGTCTGTTAAAACCTACAGAGACCAAATCTCCAACACACTCTCTTGTGTGTTGGCGCTGGTGCTAAAGGACCACAGTGGTGCTACTTTGATCTTTCTCAAGCAAAGAAAATATAGGTGGTATCATGATAACAAAGATGAATCATGAGTTTGTACATGCTGCATTCAAATCAGATCTAATTCATTTTTGATTTTTTTTTGTTATGCTGACGTCACACATTTGTATATTGAGTAGCAATTGTTAAATGCATATAACAATAACGTAAATTGTGCCAGGATCAGAAATGGTAAAATGTTCCCACTTACTTTGTGCAAGTAATCAATATGTAATAAATAGAAAATCTCTTTCATTTCAGACTTTGCCTTGTTATTAAAAAAAGAGGACACTCCTGAAAATAGACATACAATTTTAATTTAAATATATTGAAATTTCAAATGCTAAATAAATGGTTGCTAATCACAATTTGAGAGAACATGGTTATTTTAGAGACAAGAGTGAGTGAGAAATATCAAGATGTTGATTCTTTGCAGAAACCTGTTGTTTCCAGTTTGGGTATATTTTCTTAAAATAGTAGCTGATTCTAAAACATAAGAAACTAATGCCAATGTAGTTTCAAACTTACAAATACATTGTTATCAATTCCACCAGTATACTAATTTCTTTGTATCAGTAAAAAACAATGACACTTACTTTGTTGAGAAATTGCCAAAGCCCTGCAGAAGTGTTTCACATAACATAAAATAACTGTAAACAATATAAATAAATTGGAAAAACAACTATCTAAGAATACTGGCTTGAGGTGTAGTGTAGGCTTGCTTTGTATAAAGATAGATCTTTGATATACATACATGAACAGTGAACATGTAGTTTAAACAACAAATGAAAACAAACTGAATCAAGTGTCTGTTGTATGTCCGTTTTTGTTCCACTCTTTTCCTCTGACGAAAGCAAATCACTGCAGATTCTGATGACAGTCTCACAGACCAATCAAATATTACTGTCTTTGTATTACAAAAGTTACCAGCTCAGACAAAGGAAATGTTTGTTCTCTGAGGTGGGACTCTAAAGCAACATTTCCCTCTCTCACATTAGATGCCAGCATGAGAAAACAAATTTACTCCACAGAGGGGTGTGTCAGGGAAAAGATGAAATCCAACAACAACAACTTTAGAATCAAAATGTTATGACTATAACTTCTGTTCCCTGAACTAGAGGGATGAGGTACAACACATGTAGTATGGGATATCGCGCCCCACATGACCTAACTTAAGACACCTCTACATAAGCCTTTTAAGGCAGATGATCTCTGGTGACGCATGTGAGGCAGAGCCTCACATACTGTGTGTTGTACCTCATTCCTCTCCTTCAGGGAACAAAAGTTATAGACATAACAACTTCGTTGTTTATGCCTGGTGCTCATCCCGAGACACAGAGCATGTCAAAGCAAAAGCAAAAGCAAAAGCAAAAGCAAAAGCAAAAGCAAAATCAGCGCTCCGTGGGTAGCCACCGGTGGCTAATAGCAACAGGGGCCATTAAACTAACTGTTAGCTGGCGAAACAGAGCTAACTGGCTGCAGCCAACAAGCCTATCTCGGCAGCGGTGTTCTTCGCGAGGTGAGGAGTGCAAGAACTGAAGGATGACCATGCTGATGATGTATATATGTGCAGGCGGGGCCTCACATTCGTCACCACACGCCATCTGCCTTTAAAGGCGTGAAGAGAGAGGTGTCTTCGGGTAGGTCATGCGCGGCACGATATCCCATACTACGTGTGTTGTACCAAGTGAATCGACTAAAAGGGAACACGGAGCATCATGAGTGGAGAATCCGAGCAGTGGTCTGGTTTCTTAAGTTTTTCTCAGAGGTTGATTGGATCAAGCTTCAGTTGCTTCAGTCAGTCAGGGGTAGGGCTGGTCTGTAGAGAGCAACAGGCCTCATGCTGCATGTTGACGTCTTGTCCTGCTGGGCCTTTTATGACCATGGGCAGGGATGCATATGAAACAATAATATAGTCTGTGAATATTCAAGTTCTTTTAGCCAGTTTCAAATGTCAAATGGCAAAGTTTATTTTAGTTAGGTTGAAGTGTAGCACCAGCTCGGATGTTTGATCAGCTGAAGGACTCCTTGTTGAATTCAAACGTTGTTCCAGAAGATCGGGCTGAGTTACACAGTCTATGGAGAGTCCTGGAGATGCCCTTTGGTCCACAGCAGAAAACCCCGACACGCTTACTGAAACCACAGAGAGAGAGAGAGAGAGAGAGAGAGAGAGAGAGAGAGAGTTAATAGATGTTATAACACTGGATTCATACTCCACCCCTGGACCTTCCCATTCTACTCACTGCTTATTGGTCTTCCCAATCTCATCAAACAGTAACTTCCACTTCGGTCGACCAACCAGCAGCCTCGAGGTGAGTGGGCGGTACTTGTCCTCAGACATGCCCTGGAAAATAAGGTAGATAACAAAAACATCCCCGTTTTATCTTTTGTCATTTCAGTGCAGCGGAAACAAGCTGTCAACACAACACTGACATACTATCACTTTTTAAGTTGATAAAGTTTTTTAGCTAGTTTAATATGTAAATCAGTAATGGAGGAACATTATCATTCATGGGACATTTTACATCTCCTATACTAGAGTCATCTGACCAATGCAGCAGCAGAATGATGACGCATACAATATTTTTGATCAGAAAATCACTGTTGACGTCTATAGGTTAAAAGATCCCAGTCTGTCATGACAACAGGTTCTCCATCTTCCCTCCAGTTCCTCTACTTCTCTTGCTTTCTCCTGCTAACCTACAAACTGTTGCAGCCCGTGCTCTCTAGTTTAAGGGTCATTCATTTTATCTGCAGCTGTGGGCAGTTCGGGGTAAAGCAGGGCAAATTCAGTGGCCAACGTGGTGGGATTAAGTTAAAATAATGAACTGCACGGGCTCTTTCTGTCTCAGCTACTGATATATTGAACCTTGTCAAAGTTTAATATTTAGCTATTTTTAGAATTTCAAAAAAGACCACCAGGTAAATTACATTTATCTGTGCTCTGTATTTTGCAAATTATTATTTTTGAATGTATTGTGTAGACGACAGAAGATGTGTTAAAGGCTACAGGACGGTGTTGACAATGCTGTTACACTTCATTAATAGGCAACTATGTTTATATTTAAAGCAGATTGCATTATTCATCTATAATGTAAAGAGGAGATTTGGACAGAAACAAAACAACGTCCAACACTTTTTAGACTGCTGGTTCAGTTTGTGTGTTAGAGAATGAGAACCCAATAAACTCACTATATCTCAAGCCATTTCCATAAGACATGGGTGTGAGACAAATGTCAGGCCATGTATTTTTGTGGTTAGCCAGTTAATCACGCATTCCCACTGTTATCTGATTTCCTGCCTTTACTGAGCTTGCTTACGAACTAAGATTATTAAAGCTGAGATGTCTGTGCAGAGGAAGAGCTGGAGCCCTCCCAAATCAGGAGCATGAAACATAAACATGGACAAAAACTAGACAGGATGTTTCGCATAGTTCAGTCGTACCAGTTGTGCTTCCTTTGACAGGCCTCTGATTAAATGACAGACACGTTTTACGGCTCCTTGTAGACTTGGTCAGTGCGCAACGGGCTCTGGAAAAGTGTAACTCTCCCCGTCGGGGAATTGAACCCCGGTCTCCCGCGTGACAGGCGGGGATACTCACCACTATACTAACGAGGAGCTGTTGTGAGGAAGTCACATGGCCAAATAAATAGGAAGTCAGCAACACAAGACTATACTGGAGGAAATATTAGCAGCGATTTACAGTATGATCAAAACATGCGCAAACTGTTACTAAATGATATCTCTGTGTATTTTCTTTTTACAGAAACTGAGACAAGTAAGGATTTCTGTCAACATGATGTCTCTATTTGATGGCTGTCCACAGCAAGAACAGGTGAAAAGAGTTTGAGTTTAAAACAAGTGGATTACTATAAAAGCAGAAACAACTTGACACAATAAATACAGTGTAGTTCAGAGAGACAAAACTGACAGCCAACCATCGAAAGACAGTGAACTCAAAAGAAGACTTTGGACTATAATGTGCTGTAGCTTCTCTTTCTGTCATATACTGCCCTCTAGTGGCTCAGGTTTTTAAGACTGACAAACAATAGATCAATGAAGAGATGAATGAGTGAACAGACAGAATGAAAAGAAAAGATGAACATAAAAAGCTAGACAGTGTGTGTGTGTGTGTGTCTGTGTGTGTGTCTGTGTGTGTGTGTGTGTGTGTGTGTGTGTGTGTGTGTGTGTGTGTGTGCGCGTGCGTGCGTGCGTGCGTGCGTGCGTGCGTGCGTGCGTGCGTGCGTGCGTGCGTGCGTGTGCGTGCATGTGTCACACTTACCTGCAGGTTGTCTGCCTGGCTGACGTACAGTTTCAGATTAAAGTAGTCCGGTCTGTTTTCCTGCCAAAGCTAAATGACAAACACATACATGGAAATGTGTTTTAGTGGTGCTGTGATGCCTTTGGTCTAATTCATCAAAGTGATATTTAGGATAAAATGCAACATTTATTCCTTGAAACAGGAGAGGTACATTTTCTAACAGCCACAAGAGGGCATCAAATACAATAAACCTGAAATTGATGACTAGTGTTTATTCAGGTCCCTGACATTTCATTATTAATCTATATTGTAAGAAAAAAAGAATTGGTATTCTGTGCACTGCTGAGTATTTCAGTATGCCTGTAAAGATGTTCTTTGCAAAAACACACACACACAAAAACAAACTCGAAAAACTTTCTTTGACCCGACTGAGAGCAAACACACACAGAAATGGAAAGTTGCTAGCCCCCTAATAGGTATAATAGCCTGTGGCAAGTTGATTATCTTTGCTGGTAAACTTGTTTAACTTAGTGTAGAAGGAGGTACATGCACAGACATTTTGAGGGGCAGTGGCTCAGTTCAAAGATGCAAAATAACTACTTAAGTTCTTTCAGAAAGTGAATCTTCTGACCCAATCCTAACATTCAAGCAATCAAACACACTGGATGTTGGTCAAACAATTAATTACCACACTGATTATGACCCAAAGTTCAAGTTCACAAGTCACACATGTTTTCATTAGTATAACATGTAAGCTATAGCGTGCAAAATGTGTCCTGACCTTGTGATGAACAGCACACAGCAGCTCAGCAAACCAGTAGAAGGACTGGAGCTCCCTGCAGACCCACACAAAGTACAACCTCTGCAACCTGAAACCCGTCCAGCCATCACTGGGTGTACAGCCGGGGGAGGAAAGATAGAAAGAAACATATGAATACTTGGATAAGTTGTTCATTTGTCCGTATGCAATGTTTGTAGGGCTGGACCCGAATATTTGAATATTCGTTCGGTGGGGTGGTATTCGATTTGAAAATTTGACATTCGAATATTCGGGGTTTTTTTGTGTTTTTTTTGCACAACCTGGCATCCCCCTCCAAACGGTTCTCATTCGCGCTTGAATATGTTCGAAATATAATACTCTCTTTTACAATTTTCTTATATAGCCTAGCCATTTTAATAGGATGGACAACCCAACCTCGTTATACTTAATAAATATATTTGCTTCTTCTTGGACTACTAAAGTGTTCCTGCAACGGCAGTATTCTCTGACTAGAGCGCAGAACAGCCAGTTTGCATGGACAGAAGTGCATGCCTGAGCTTGTATTTTGGGTTAAGCTGCGTTGCTTTGACATTGTGGAAAATAAAATAATAGAAACAAAATGTATTATCCTTTTTTACCCGTTATTATCAATCTAAATTAATCTACTGCAAAATATAAGAGACTTTGAGATTTTACTGGGACGTCACGTCACGTGCCCCAGTTAAAACGCTCGTGAGTTGAACGTCATTACTGTCACGATTCAGCGAAAAGAAGACAAAAATGCCGAAGACTTCATCTGTGTGGGAGAACTTTAAATTAAGTGAGGACAAGACAAAGGCAGTGTGTCAAATATGCAATTTGAAACTGGCCTGCCTCAACAGCACATCAAGCTTGGGAAATCACCTGAGTTCTGTAAGTAGAACGAGCTGCTTTTATCCGCCATTTTACACGTGATACAAATGTGCACTTAATTTTCATGGAAAATAACGTTACTTGCGAATAGGCCTGTGTATGTGTGTATGTGTTTATATCATTAGTGAAGTCTCCGTTCTCGGAGCATAGCCCTGCTCGTGTGAGGCGCGCTGCTTCCTGCTTGCGCTGTTCTGTCGTTTATTAAAAGTTTATTAATTCTGAACGTGTCGTGTCTGGACTGTCTATCTATATTGCACCAAATACAACACTGCGCTCCCTTGTGAAGTCGTTTGATGAAAGGTTCTCAAAATAATCAAAATGCAAACGGACAGACACATAGAGATTCCTGCCTTTATTAGAGATAATAATATGTTCAGCCCCCTCTCTCCGAAGCTTCGAATATTCTATGCTCATTACTACCGAAGCTTTGAAGCTCAAAAAATGGTAATCGGACCAGCCCTAAATGTTTGTATGTTTTTTCTTTTCATAACTCACAGCAGAGCATGCAGCACGCAGGCGAACGGCGTGACTCCTATTCCACCCGCGACACAAACACTGACGTTGTAGTTAAACACTTCCTCTGATGGACTTCCAAAGGGACCATCCACGTAAAGCCTGAACATACCGTGCAGTATGGACAAAAACACAAAAGAAAATTAGCCAACAAACTGGACAAATATACACAACTATATTTATACTTTCCCCTCAGGGTCAAACACACATAAGCAGATAAACATCCTGCATTTGAATTCCCACAGACTGGATGCAGCTTGTCTGATCCCCCAAACACACACACACACACACACACACACACATACCCGTCATCTCTACAACAGCTGCTCAAACACTTGTGTCATCAAACACCCCCCCCCCCCCCTCCCACCCACACACACACACACACACATACACACACACACACACACAAACACACACACACAGACACACGCAAATCACCAAGCATAGTCACACCAGAGCATTTCTCTGCATTGAGAAAGTACACACAAATATGATCAGACAATACTACACATGAAACTGAGCCCAGAAACTGGTTGGTAATGCTACAGCAGCCTTTATAC